>JAOYSI010005305.1:0-10035 GCA_025775065.1 Hiodon alosoides
ACACACACACACACACACACTCACACACACACACACACACACACACACACACACACACACACACACACACACACACTTAAAGTAACACTGACTCTGCCAGGTGAGAGCCGTTACGGTCCTCCTCCTCCTTCAGCTTCTCGTGTCGCTCCTTCAGTTTCTGCTCCTGTTCCTTCAGCTTCTCCTCCTTCCTCTTACGAACCCTGAGAGCAGGACGGGACGGGGCGGGGGGCGAGAAGGGAAGCACAGGGTGACCCTACTGACGGAGCGGCACAAGGCAGAGCGCCTTCGTTTGGGCATTAACGGCAAGGGTTGTGCGCTGCGCGGGGGTCCTACCTGTCAGCAGCCTCCTCCCGCTCTCTGCGGTGCTGCTCAGCCTTCAGTTCGCGGAGCTCCTGCCTGGTCTGCCGCAGCTCGTCCGCGCTGTCCTCGATGAAGTCCCGCGTGGACACCAACGTCAGCAGCTTGCCGCACAGCGCGTGAAGGATCTTAAGCTTCTCCCCTGCGAAAAACCGAACCCGCGTCATCTCCTCCGTTCCCGCGCCACAACGCTCTCAATGCACGGTTGCGTAACCCCCCGCCCCCCCTTTAAAACTACCATCAAAACAAAGCAACGATCTGCAAACTCCAAAGTCCAGTCATACTAGAACACCCTTTGGCCAATGACTGACCGGGCAGCAGGTCGTAGACGGCGGTGCAGGACAGCCTCTTGAGCAGGCCCGGGTTAGCCAGCCGCATTTCCACACAAGCGTCGTCCGTGGAGCCGAAGCCCCCCTGCTTCTGGTAGCGGAACTTGGCGTTGGCGGAGCTGCAGTCGGCCCCGGAGGCCAGGATGTGCAGACGCAGGATCTCAGACAGGGTGCAGCTGTCCAGGTCCAGCTGCTTCAGGCTGCACCCTGGGGGGAGAGGAGGCGAGAGGAGGGCGTCAGACAGAAGATTCGTCTGGGAAGCCTCTGGCGTTTATTCCTGCTGCTCTCAGCCGTCTCCACAGCGTTCGCTTTTCAGGACACCGGGTCGGAGAACCTATGTGCCGGCTCACCTTGGTAGAGCTGGGGCCAGGCGGCTGCCAGAGACGCCACGGCGCCGATGTCCGACTGCGTGGAGTCGGCGTCCTCGTCCAGCGCCTCGCTCAGGTCTGCGCGCACAGGAAGTCGGGGAGGTTAGGCAAGCTTTAAACAGGACGGACGCGTTGCTAAACTAGTCTACAGTAACGCATCGCAGCGCTTCTGAAATCGGTCTTAAGTAGTCAAAATTAAATGAATAAAAGATAAAACTGTTGTGCCAACCCCCGCAGGCCAAAAAGGGAACCGTCGATACAGTATACGCTCGTTAATATGCATACAGGAGATATAGGTTAAGCTGGTTTAGTCAAGATTATAAACAGACTAAAAGCTTGAGCAGGAAGGGAGAAGAAAAAAAACAGGCTCTGACCACTAGCGACTGGCGTACAGTAGCCAGCGACACACACAATATAGTCACACACTATGGATGGTTAATGGAAACTAGGGGCATTTGATCTGAATGACAGACTAGCGTGACAGTTACTCCCTCATAACTAAAGCGACAGCTGTAGCAATACCGGGCTGTGGGCAAACACTTGGGCTGTCAAAGTCAGGCATCGGCGCAGTGCATTATGCAGCCTGCCCGGGGTCAAAGGTCACGCCGCGCCCTCACCTTTGGTGTCAGCCTCAGCCAGCTGGTCCCGGGCCACTTCCTCCTGCTCCTCAGCCTGGGCCTGGAAGATGGCCGACAGGAAGAAGAACAGCAGCTCGCAGAGCGGGCCCTCCGGGTCGCAGCCCACCAGCGCCTCCTCCAGCACCTCTGAAACACGGCCGGGTCCACATTCAGAGCGTTGCCCCCACGCCTGGGCCAGGCGCCCAGCTTCGATTGAGTTTCAGCCCCCCCCCCGCCCCCCGTGCGCCCATCACGAGCCTACTCACCGAGAGTCATCCCGTCTGGGAACTCGTCCTTCAGGTCGAAGATCTCCCCGAAGGCCTGCAGGAACTCCAGCACCATCAGGGCATCCCCAAAGAGCTCGGGGGGCAGCCGGGTCTTCACCGGGACGGGTGACGGGAGCTCCTGCGCACGCCCACCACAGTTTAGAGTTTAACGTTGGCGATGCCACTCAGCTTTACAGAACACCGTTCGCAAATAAACACAGGACCATGGGATATGTGTACAGCTGAAAGCCAGCGGTCGATAAACTCCAAGTTGCGTCAATGTTCAAACCCTGGAGGCAAAAAGCTGGCTACCATATCGGTCCAAACTCATCTACCGGTTTGACAAGCCTGGCGAATCACCGCCGGAGACTGTCGCACACAGCAACGCGAGCTTTTAATGTAACCAAGGCAAAAATTAGCTGACTAAAGTGATAAAGTGCTTGGCTGGACCTGCACACAGAGTGATGGCTCTGGGGTTGACCGTAACCCTTGAGACCCTGCCCGGGGACGCCACGTGTTCTACCTTGAGGTCATCACACTCCATGTCCTCCCTGCGTTTGCTCCACAGCTTCAGTCGCTCGGCATACTTCTTCTTGGCTTCACGCAGCTTCTCTCGCTCCTGCGGGGCGGGGCAAGCGTGAGCTTTCAGAATAACTGCGTCTAACACAGGATGCTAAAGCACAGGCCAGGAAGGCGCCTCGGACACGCGTTACACAACCTGAGCAGTGTTCCAACAAGTACCAGCGCATTGCACAACACTTGCACCAAAAAGCACACCGTGCCGTTTACCCAAAGCATTTCCAGGCTTATTTTCACCAGTAACAGCCCATCCTGCACAGCTAGAAACCTGCTCAAATTTATCCATTTAGTTTTAATTCATGGTGAGGCACCATTTTCTTTCACCTTCTCCTTATCGACCCTCATCCTCACCTTCTCCACCTCTACCATCATCCTCACCTTCTCCACCTCTACCATCATCCTCACCTCCATCCTCATCCTCACCTTCTCCTTCACCTCCACCCTCATCCTCACCTTCTCCTTCTCGACCCTCATCCTCTCCTTCTCCTCCTTTCTCCTCTGCTTCTCCTCCTCCACAATCTTCTTCATTTCCTCCTTTTTCTTCTCCTTGTCCTCCTTCTCCTTCTTCCTGGCCTCCCAGACATCCTCGCGCTCCTTCTTCAGCTTGGCCTTTTCCAGTGCTAGGAGAGCAGGAGACGCACAAAATGACGTCCCCGTGACGACGCACAGAAGACCGAGGCTTCGGCAATGAGAAGGCCTTTCCGTTTCATGCGCGGTCAGCACATCCGATCTACGCTGCTCAAACAGGTATCGGTCACTAAGCCCGGTGGCTAAACACCGCAGGCGCCTCGTTAGTTTTAGACGCGGGGCTCACCTGAGGCCATCATCTCCTCTTTCTGCTGCAGCAGTCGGAGCTTCTCCTCAGCGGCGCGCAACACGTTCCCTCCCTTTGACGGGAAACTCGTCTGCACAGAAAGGAAAACCCGTGGCACATCGTGTGGCTGTGCTGAGACCAAGCCAGTGCAGACAGCGGCACTCTGGGTACCGATACTGAATCGGCGCTATGGTTCGAAAGTACTGATAATATCCTTCTTGTATATCCTTATATACTCCCCTATGCGGTTCATTCAACTCACACCTTCATCATCTTCCTTATTAAAACACCCCCCCCCTTCTTTCATACACAGCTAATAATCCAACTAGCATTCTTAAAATCTTTTATAAATTCCTTTCTACTTGTTAACAGATTACAAACCAAACTACATTACATTTCAGATCACAATTCTTTTTTGAGGCCAAAAAAATGTAAACAGATGAACAAGGCCGTCTTTGACTAGGTGCTTTGGCAGTTTTAAGCCGTGTTTACGTGCTGGTAAAGCGGATACTTACGACACCAGGTGAACCATTAGGGATGCGGCTCCGCCCCTTTCCGGGCGGGCTGAAGGTGAAGACCGGCGGCTCGTCTGGGAAAAAGTGGGAGAAGTTCTGTTCCAACAACTTGTGCCTGGTAATCGCTGCAGCCTGGGAAGAATCCATGACCAATCATTGTTCATTTCATTTTCGACAACACAGATAACAAGATCTTATTCAAATTTTAATAAAAAGGTTAACTTCTGCGGTTACACGCAGACCGGCACAGGAGGAGAATTCACTGAAAACAAATGGCCGACTTTCCACCGCAACCCGGCGTGACCCAGACAGCCTGACGTTGCAAAACTGACCTCAGGAAGATAATCAGCGGATTCCGTGGAAGGGTCTGGCCGAGTGCACACGCCTGGCACACGCCTCATTAACGTAATCTACCTTTATTTAGTGTAGGCACGCTGAACAACTAGTTTATACAGAAATATCTACAACGCCGCACCTGAAACGGTGACATCATACACTGTATTGTCACAGTCCTCGCCACAAATAGCCTCTGACAGAGAGCTGGCTGAACAACAAACATGTCGTTTCCTTTTACAAACAAATCCAAATCGCTCCTAGAAACGACTGCAGGATCTTCAAACCAGCCCCAGGAACCACCGATCCACCGTCCAGCTACAGAAACGACTAATCTCAGGTGCCGACATATTTGCAGGTTCATTTTATCTGAACACTCCAGGTGAGCCAGAGACATCTGGTACAGGTACAGTACAGTGTAGAAGCAAACGGTGGGAATATAGCCATCTCAATGAAGAAACGAGAGCAACAGCTCTGAGGTGTACACAATAACATGTTTCTACTCTCTCTCCAGAGGTTAAAACCATGCCATAAATAAACAAAGAGCAGCCCCAGCAGTAAGCACCACAAGTCTGACTCACCTTGAGTCTGATGACTCCATTCTGGGGCTCGCAGTGGTGTTTCAGCAGTAGCTTCAGCCTGTCACGGGTAAACTGGTTTTTCTTTCGACTGGAGGGAGAGAAGCAAAAAGGAAAGGATGGTGGTGAAATGAGGGGAAAAAGCCAAGCGGAGTCCCATGTTTCACTATGTAACGGCAAAGTGGGGGCCGCCATGATAAAACGTCGGGACGCAGACACACCAGATTTAGTTGCGCTTTAGCACGCGTTTCTCCCCCCCTCCCCCAAACCGTCAGCTTATGGAAACGTTAGCATCCACCACAACACCAACGCCGCGGCGCTATAGATGCTAGTTCAAGCCAGACTGCTAAGCACCCATCTGGCAAAGCACGGCCGTAGCCCATGACATCTAATAGAAACGCTGAAACCTCTTGCGTTACCGTTTTGACTTACTTGATCTGATTAGCCTTGACAAACATGGGCTCACAGAGTTTGGCTTTGACAGGCAGCACTTTGTACTTGAACACAGACGGGTTGACGCTGGCCTTCTTCCTGAATTCAATAAATTAATAAAGCATGAAAAGAAAAGAAAAACTTTAAGCAAGTTTTCCCAACCAATGGACAGTGACAACTGACCCCGCCCATCCTCCCCATATCAAAGCACAGACGCTCAGCAGATTTCATTATTGTTAACACACACATTGGCTTTACCAAAACCCTTTTTATTATATCACACTTTTTTTTATTTTATTATATTACACGAGGTGGGACTGGAAGTAAAGCCTGAACAGACTAGGGACACTACAACTGAGGGGATCCTACCGGACTGCAAGGCCACTCACCCGTTAACAGGAGTTATGGGGGACTTGATTTTGGAGCTGCCCTCTTCCTCACTGTCGCTGATGATGATGGGGTCGCCCTCCGCGTGGTGCTTGGCGTAGCCGTTCACCGCGCCGTTAGAATGTGGGGGCAGCACCTCCAGGACCCGGCACTGCTGCCTGGAGTGCAGAGACGGGGAGCGGTCAGTAACTACGCCCAACTTTGGCACAGACGGAACTGAGCTTTCGTTACCAACACAGAGGTCATGGCACAGGAAATCCAGGAACAAGCCACGGATACGGTCGGCAGTTCTCTAGTTTGGGAAGAAGAGAGTATTCACCGAAATGTTTCGGTGATGTCTGCAGTTTTCTTTTTACTGTAAGAAATACTAGATGCTGGTGTCCACCGTGCAGACGCATGACACTCAGTGACGCGAGGAGTAAACTGATAACTGCGCAAAAAGGGACGTTGGCGGCCAAAACTAATATTACCCCAGGCTAATGTTTATTTCCTTTAGATTCACTGCGCTGCCGTTTCTGACGGCGCTGCGGAGGCAGACGGGAGCCCACTGTCAAAGCTTCCCAGATTAGTGTAATCCGGTCAGGCGGGCGAGCTTGGGGTCGCCGTGTGACCAGCCCAGAAGCAGGTCCTTCAGCACGCGCAAGGGAGCCGTGCAGCCATTACCCTCTCCATCCTAGCAAGCGACGCCGAAAGCTAATTTAGCAAGAACTTATGACAATGAACGTGGCATATTCGTCACCAAGGGCCCACTGGTGTGTAAAACACTACTCAGGGGAGAGAAAACATTTTAATGGACTACAGCAAGCTTATGAGTATGTAAACCGACGATGGCAACAATCGTGACAGTACCTAGGCAAAGATGTACTAGGATGACTCAGTACTGACCAATGAAAACGGTATGTACTGCTCAGAGTTCAGCTAGCTTTGAGAATTTTATGGGACTGCAGATCGCACTTCAACAAAACAAGAAAAATAAGCATGTATTGAATTTCATTCGGAAGTAGCAGCTGGACTTATAAAATATAAAAATTTTATACAGCAGTGAAATCAGTTGCTTCTCCCTATAAAGCCTGGAGATTTTTGTCCCAGCAGAGCCAGACCGCTCTCTATGAACAGACGGTCAGGTGGAGGCTCCCCTCTTCCCCGAAAAGGCACGGAGCACGGGGCAAGTGGCCCCGACCTCAGGCTAACGCAGCTTATCCCGTTTAGCCTACGGTTTTGGCCAGCGACCTACTTCTCCAACCATTCACAAGATTTAAAGAGAAACGACAGCGCAACTTTTAGCTGCTCCTTTAGGTTCTAAGAATGTCCCAGGATTGCATGATCGTGAAGGCACACACACACACACACACACACACACACACACACACACACACACACACCCCTGTCTGCGGAGAAGAAAGACTTCAGCTGGCCAAGGTGGAAATGGCTAAGCCTCTAAACAGGCCCTATAGCGCTTTCCCCTGATCCTACATAATTAAAGGTCCACCCTACCCATGCACATTTACGGGCTAAGGATAATTACATATTTAAGCATGGTGGCAGTTAATCACTATATCTAGGTTCGTGGAACGGTTACTCTCAAAACTGAGGGCCAATGTTTTTCTCAATTAAAAAAAAAAAAAAAGAGCTACAACTGGCAAATAAAAACATGCCTCCATCAAGATGAAAGAAAAGAATTAGAGCCACAATGGCTGACAGCCAACAGGAAGAAGGCAAACGCATCACCGGGCTTGGAGCACCTCAACAGCGCCTCCTTCGGCTCCTGCGACCGGGGAAATCCACTGATTAAAAAAAACAACGGCAAACAAGACCGCAGAAATCACACAGCAAAGGAACGTTCGCTAAACCCCAGTCTCAAAACTGGAGCAGACAACGGAACTGACACGTGAAGGGTGCACAAAGTAACCAATGAGAAGAGAGCCAGCAAAGTCAGCATGTTCCTTTGGTGCAACGAAGTTAGCCGCTCGGCTGCAAATTTATCCATTTGCCAACATTGGCTCACTAGCTGGAAAGCTAGCTAGAAAAAGAGGACATCTTTAATACTCTCTGAAAATGGGAGTGTTTGGGGGGGGGGGATGCAAATTTGAAGCAAGTAAAAGCTGGATGCCTTCAGTAACCCAGGTGAAATATTTATACCACGCCAATGAGACGGTTTATTAAAAGGCAAACATACAGTGCGGCTCCCTTCACACGAGGACAGGTGTAATATTTATACCACGCCAAAGGGACGATTTATTACAAAGGCAAATGTACAGGGCAGCTCCCTTACACGAGGATTCATCAATAACAGCCACCTAATTAGCCAGTTCACGACACAGCCAAGCCCAAACCGTAGCTCGTCTGTGCCGCAGAGAACTTGAGTTTGCTTCATTTTTCTTAATTTACCCAATGTAAAAACTTTGATCACCAGACACACACTCAGCCCTGCTTCAGGACATTTCCCCAGTTATTAAAAACTATTAAAAAAAAAAAAAAAAACAGACGGGGTCAGTCCGTGCTCGGACAAACGCCACAGCTCAGCGCCAGGTCAATAAGGAGCTTAAGCCAAGATGGTGCGTTCGGTTGGCAGCAACACAAACACATTTTGTAGGCTTCCTACCCTATGGGGTGCTACTTGATACTTCAGTCGGATAGCTAGCCAGCAATTGGTCTACAAGGCTTAATGCAGTTTCTTCTTTCCTGAACTACTAAACTAGACACAGCCAGCTAACCATCTAGATGTGTTGCCAGCGCAATACATAGATTAGCCAAGTCTACTTTTAAAATTCCAGGTCGATGATCAGTTCAGTTATGACCAATATTGATAAATGTTTTTCACTTCTTTAGGTACCTAGAATACAAGGGATTGTGTAGCATCGAGTAAGTAGCCTGAATATTTTTGGTACATGCTTTATACCAGGGGTTCTGAGGTATGGTTTTTAAGTGTGTTAACCAGCTAATTACTGCCCTAATTGAACTAATTAAATCTGTTTCACCCAGTACTGAGGATGAGAGCTGTCTAGAGACACAGATGACATCCCTGGTGGGGGCAGTAATAATATGGTGATAAATGGGACAGGACTGTCTCAATTACAATATGGTGGTCATATTGCCGTCATCATGGTACTTACGGCATGCATTTAAATTTGATCATATCTGTGAAACAATTTCGTTTTTTTTTGTGTTTTTTTTAAATGGAAGCGATTCATATGATCCAGTCTTTACATTTGCTTTCAGTTTAATAAAACTTATGAAGCGGAACACACAGAACCACAGCCAAGGGGAGGCGGGGGCAAATCAGGGTTACAGAAATCCTCAACTGCCCAACTTCCTCCCACATGTCAGCTACATTCAGCAGGTGCCTGACCAGCAGAAACGGGAAGTGCAGGGGAGCTTTGGACTGAGAAACTCTTTGATCCACATTTGGATTTCACATGCAAAACGACCAAGGAAAAGGCGGCCAGGCAGACAAGGAAGCCAAGCCAGGGGCTGTCCAGACCTGCGTGGTGGTAGGCACGACTGTGTGCCAGTGCATGCTGGGTAGAGCCCTAAGAGCCATGAAGTCAATTGTCTCTCTCAGCCTGCTCCTGGCCCCGCCCCACCCCGCCAGCAGCCCTCACAGACCCCGCCTCCCCCTGCTGTGAATCCATGTTGCTTCATGTCTGGCAGACTCCACTCAAGCCATAATGTCTAGGAAAATCTTCTTGTGTGTGGGGGGCCAGCCAATCAGAGAAGGGCCTAGCTCAGCTCCACCCTCCCACAGAGAGCTTGCAGCTATTATCTCCAAGCAGCGAAGCCTACACATGATGGCTGACTCTGATCTTCACTGACACGCAGATAAAGTACGGCCCAGGCCACACGTTTCCAGGCTGGTGGGGGCCAGAGAAGATGGGCCACGTTCTGGATGACTTTTGGCAGTTGGGGTTTGGGGCTTGTTCCCCACACCCACACCCACCCACACACCCACACAAAATTTGGTCAAGGAAGAGTCAAGCAACTTTTATTCTTTTCATTCCTCATGACTGTGATGACTGAGTTAAACTGCAGTAGCATGCGTCCAGGTAAAAATCAAAAACAATAATTTAAAAGGACAAAAAAATAAAAATAAAATTCCTACTAGGAACAACGCGTAGGCCTACCAAAATAACACTTTACTAAAGTATGGGAGAGTAATCCTGAAATTTCCACTATAATCAGCAATCCTGCCATTTACAAAAAAAACAACAAACAGGTCGCCGAAATCATTTTTTTACAGTCAAGGCCCAATCCAGAGGATCAGAAACAACATGCAAAATTGATCCCGCAAGACCAAAAGCTTGCCCAATGTCGACATTGCCTGAATATCCATCTTATCCAACAGTTCAGTGACATTTCGAGACCATCATACTTTTCACCTGAACAAAAACCACTCAGATGAAAGAAAACGGTAACGTCATAAAATCGGTGATCCTGAAAAACAGCCAATACCATGGAGCAGC
>JAOYSI010005305.1:10135-45839 GCA_025775065.1 Hiodon alosoides
TACCACAGCTGTTAGCTCCAGAGAACTCCATAACATCATGGAGCAGCTACCACAGCTGTTAGCTCCAGAGAACTCCATAACATCATGGAGCAGCTACCACAGCTGTTAGCTCCAGAGAACTCCAGAACATCACCGACACTCAGAGTAAGGGTCATCAGCCATTCACGCTTGCTCTAAAGCACATCTTCACACACCTATGGCAGCCAGACGGAATCGGAAAAAGAGCCATTTCTATAGCGAAAAAACTCATTTCGTAGGGCCCTACCCAGTACTGTGGAAATCTGACAGGGGGGAAAAACTCAATTCTACAAATGGTTGAAACGAAGGTCTGAAAGTAACAACCACAATTCTAAACGCGCTTTACCAAGACCGCCCAGGATACCCGGGACGCTGTTGCCAAAGATGACCGGCTAAATTAAGTAATACCCACCAGAACGCGCTCACAGGCCATCTGTGGTAGGGGTTGGAGGAAAAGACACCCTCCAACCCAGCCGAGGCTGCGCAAAAACAAATAAAAATATCCGCCTCCCTCACCTGACCCCGCCGCGACACATCACGTCCACCATCTCTCCGGCGAAGAAGCGCTCCTTGACGTAGGAGTAGACGTCGTCGCAGATCTCGTGCAGGCGCGTGCGGTGCGTGAGGGCGGTCAGGTGCAGGATGGGCACCAGCAGGGCCTGGGGGAAACTCTGCAGGCTCTGGCGAGCCCGCCTCTCGCTCTCCACCGCCTCCTGATAGGTCAGGCCCAGCTTGCCAGTCACCGCGCAGCTCCACACCAGGCTGTTGCACAGGATGGTCCTCTCGAAGAACTCACTATGGGAAGAGGGGGGCAACAATGGGTGTTAAACCTTAACTAGGTGCAACCTAATTAAGATGTTTAGATGAGTCCTAAATAAGGCAGATTTCACTTAAACGAAACTGACAAAACAACTGCAAATATGCACTGTTCACGCTTCCAAACAAAACCCATCCCGATTCAGTGCATTTTAAACATATACAAGACGCTTAGCAACATGAGGATTCAGTCTTCCATTTCCTTAGTTCTGCAGTGAACCCCTCTACTGAAGGTACAATCTGTCATTGCAGAGGTAGGTGAACGGTAGTTAATATATACACACACATTTTTGAGAAAAGCAACTGCAGAATAAAGCCGTAGTAATCCTGGAATTCATAACCAATAAGGTGCTTTTAAAAAAAATTTTTAAACCATGGCAATATCAAATAGGAGAATGATAATATGGAATTATACAACACAATTTTGCAGCAATACAGCATTCCATAAATCACAACTAAAAGTTTTAACTATTGTGAATCGTGTTTAGTAGTCACCTATATTCTCCCACAATTAGTCACTCTTTGGCCTGGCTTCATCAACATAAATAAATAAATATCTGGTTCTCCAACTCAAGTACATGCATCAAAATGTAATCGGTATACCGAAGCAATAATGTAAACTGGCATGAGCCAAATCGTTCAGAGGACAGTCTTAAATATGGGGTCTGCCTAGAGACCCCTCACCTGTTCGTTTAACATCATATTTAAGTTCTAGCGAGTTTTTCGAGAAAACGAACGCTATGATGGTTATCTGCAAATTTAAAGCAGCAACGCCGGTTTGTGGAATACATTTTTTATGTCAAGAGCGTCAGTCCCTACACTATCATTGGCCAACCTTCATGACCCCATTTTGAATGCATCTTTGTTTTCGTTTGTCGAGGACTCGAGAGCAGCTACACCAAGCACGTGACAGAAACACTTTTATACGTTCTCTCAGCTTTCTGAATCCACAAACATACTACTCTCCTGACCACGTTTCTCGTTCAGCCACGACCAGAAGACAAATCCTAAATACATTTCGAATAGCTCGATTTTAGAATGAACAGATGGGCAGCTAACGAACACCGACAACCCTTGACTTACACGTTTATGGGGGAGGAAAAAACACGGTTCGGTTATTCTAAAAGTACACAAGTTCGTTACTCTTCACCAGAGATCCAAGTAGTTGTGAAAGGAAGGCCTACTGTTATTGGGGGAAAGCTAGTAGTTTGCACCTGCCCATACTGCTTCAAGCTAGCCAGCTAATGTAGTCGACGCACTAGTCAGCTAGATAGTTACCCAATTCAAAACATCTAGTCAATTATTACTTTTTCACTGAATTGTTACCTAGGTGATTTATTAGAAACATAGTCATATGTAGAGAGAGAGAAAAAAATATTTTTTATTAATTAAAAAAACTTTGAAGACACTCCCACTGTCACATAATGCTTTATAGCCGGCAGGTTATGCGAACTTAGCTTGTTAGCGGTGTTAAGTTTGCTAGTAAAGTGACACTCTTATCTCGACTGATAAGTTGGTCCATAACACACCACATCATGTGAAGAGTAAAGCTTAATTCGGTCTTACTCGTAGGTTCTGAAGATCTCGTGGGTGACTTTACAGAGAAAAACTTCTTCATCTGGTTTGAGATCCAAGGGTGGTTTCTGTCTGACGAACGGCTTTCTGTGAAGAAGCGGCATCTTCCTTTCTGTTCGTCTTTTCTGATCAGAGTCGTCCTAACACTGGACTTTCAAAAAAAGGAGGGAAAACAAAGTAAGAAATCCGATATCATATGGTCAAATACCGGCACAAAACACTCCCCTATGAACAGCTTGGCGTCCGACTGGTAGCGATATGAATAAAGTCAAGAATGAAAGTGATCATTTGCGAGAAATTTCAAGAGGAAATTCACCCTTTGTTAATGACACACGCTTCCCTGTCCCAGTCACACACAATTGTGACGTTGAATCCTGCCCACATTGTGCTTTGTGACACAGCTTCTGTTAATATCAGTTTAGAATTCTCAGTAAAAGCGATTTTAAAACAATGTTAAACACACGACTACTGTTTGAATAATTGTTTACCAGTTGTGTAACGAAGAAAGGGCTATCCGCTTCACAAAAAAAGCACAAAGTGTTGCTCTGCGAGCCGTATGAGCAGCCGACAAGTTTTGATCCGCTCTAGTTCACTCACTGACGAGGAAGCGCGTAGGGGCGGAAAGAGTAAAACCCCTTAAATTTGTCTATTGGTTGTTTTTACTGCCAATTACAGTCTAACGACCAATCTTTACATGGATTAAACTGTTTAAGAAAACAGGGCAAGAAGTTGTAGGTCAGGTCTTCACGAACCTCTAAGAACGGTGGTGATTACCAATAATTCGAATTGTATTAACATGTTTGTCTTTTATTAAAATATATATGAACCCTGTGAGGATTTCCCTGTGATGTCTGTTATGTTCCTTATGCTCGTGTTAAATTACAGTGCCATGCTCTATATCGCAAAAAAACAAACTGTCAATAAAATAAGTGGTGCAATTTTTGAGAAAAAATGGTCATTTAAATTAATTTCGTTTAACCAATTTGAAATGTAATATGTGTTAGGAAGGGGTTTGTCTTGAGGGCATTACATTTGATATTATTCATTTCCGCAGGTTTTCACGTAAAAATGTTATTAATTTCGTTTACTGTGGCATATATAGTGTGTTTGCTTTGTTCTAACTCACAAGCTGCTTTACTGCATGCAAATTTGATTAATAGACTGTAGAGATATCAAAGGGCGTATGAAGAAACGATTTATGGGGGTATGATGTCCGGTTTTAAATTGTATTTCATTATCTTTTGCTTGAAAGCAACCCGTCCTTTGTGTTCAAGTGTTCAATTTCAATTTCCAAGAAATTGTTGAGATATCTAAATACGATTTTTAAAAATTAAAAATCTATAAATCATCATTTGGTTTCTCGTGGCGTTGGTATCATACGTGGGTACTACACGAGATTGAGTCAATTGGATTAAAGGGAACACGGATTTTAAAACATCTGACTTCTCAGGAGCTGTTCAAATATTTAGCGTTATTTTTCTCACCCATCGGCTGTACATTTAGATGGCAAGTTAAAAAAATGCACTGAGGCGCGACGAGATTCCCTTTAGTTAATATGCCACAAACTTGATTGATTTGTCAGTGTCCATGCTGCGAATGACCTGTAAAGCCAGCACTCGCACGACCTTTCGAAAAAAACGGCTAAAGGGAACCGGGCCGTGACAGCTAGTAAACTAATTTGAAAACGAACGTGAGAATGTATTTCAAGAGATGAAATATGTAAGGGAGGTATCTAAGGTGCAATGAACTCGTTGACTTAAATTGCAGCCTTCTAAAATTTTGAATCACTACTATGGAATTGGACAATATTTTACTGATGACACATCAATAGACTTCAGAGATCCTGGTCCAGCTTAAAACAAAAAAAAAGGGTGAAGCATTGCAGGGGTGACTTCCCTCTGGACCTCCTTACCAGTCTTAACTCTTGCCTGCCTTTTCTTAAAGAGAGAAACATGATCTGTGCTTTTTTTGTGGTAGTAGTTGGAGACTCCGTAACCAAGACACCCAATCCCTGTGGGGGGGGGGAGAGCCAAAGCAGTGTGCTGCACCCTCCAGATGCTGTCAGCTTATTTTTGAGGACCGCGTCAAGCCCCACCTGCGTTAAAATAATCCCAGTAACACAGTGTGTACACATTTTTTTCATTCAGCGGTAAAGATGGGGTACCACACAGATATCACAAGGAACAGGCTGTGATTTGAGAATGGCTGATCAAGCACAAGTCACGCAAAAGGTCCCTGGTGCTGTTCGACTGAAAAACCACTTCCTGCTGGAATAAGTCCCCCTCCCTCGTTTCCTGTTGTATCATTGCTGGCGGAAGGGAAACGCAGGATGGTGAAGAGGAGGAGAAAGGAGGGAGGGAGGAGGACAGAGGTTGATAACCACATCCTATCTTATCTTCAGATTACTCTGATTGCAAGGGTTCGAAGGAAAATGAAAGCATTTCAACCATTTTAAAATTTATGTTGATTGTGGAAGCTTAGGACTTCAGCCTCAGCGTACAAAAACAAGGAAACCACAAGTCAATAATATGTGTATGTTACAATCCATTTTTCTTATTTTGAAACCAGAATTTGTTTTCCCCACCACAAGAGTTGAGATTTTTAAAAAGAAGGAACCCATTTCTGAGTTAATTTCAACTTAATTCTGATAACACTGAAAGGTTTGATTTTATATGCTACAAATTAATTGCTCAACAACGGATTGTCGTTAAACAATAAGGATTTTGCGCCTAAGAAGGAGGTGTTGGGGAATATCGTGTTACTTGTGACTCATTCATGCATGATAAAAAAAAGGGAATTCATCCATCCATTTAGTTACCCAAGGCTTGGAACCACAAAAAAGAGATCTCACAACATATTTTTGCAAAACAATTGCCCAGCCATACCTCATTTATTTTAAACACCGGACAGTGAGCAAGGACTAGACAACATTAAAGTAGGGTTCTGAAGAGAGAGTGGGGTGTTCAACAGCAGCTTAAATCTGCCCATAACACGCATCAGTGCTTCTGCGGTGCATTTGGAAAACATTTTCATTTACTTTTACTCAGAATTTGACCGAGTCGACATTAAGTATATTCTGAGTTTCAAATGAACCGTTTAGCTAAATGCTAAATTTCATTAAGGATTAATTTGCATCTGACCTGACGAGGAATCAAAATGCCATCCATTACAACAACATTATCATGTCACCGTAACAACATTTTTGTGGACGTCGTTTTCTTCCAAGATAATGAATTACACCTCTATCGTCTTCATTGTCAATATGTTTGATTCCCCTGATGCTATTCAATCTGTCCGGAGGACAGGCCATTACAGAGCAAATCCCGGCGTTGGGTGGGGCGTTGGCTGCTCTGGGTAGAAAACTCACATTTGGCCTATGCTATGCAATCTGTGTGAATCGTGCACTGTGGCCCATCACTCATCAAATGTGTTTTACGTAAACAGCCAGCTATGGCTGTTTCATCAGTGCTTAATTCCAGATCTGTGAGGCCGCCTCTCAATAGAATGAATTTGTGTCCTAGGTGGTACAATATCCACACATATACAGGCCACATGGTAGTAAAAGGCCGTAGCTGAAATGACTAAAAGGAGTTCCAGTATTAGAAAATGTATATGGGACTGCACATGCCCTGCACATATGGTAACAAAAGATTAACAGCTGCTTAGTCAGAAGAGTCTACAACTACGATTCCAATTCACAAAGACCCCCAGACCGAAATCTCCAGACTGTCTGTTTGTAGGAGAGACAGTAGACGTCACAGTAGATGAGGACCGAACATGGGCCCTTTTCTTCTAGTTTATCCTAGCATGAGGAAATGCCTTCTCGTTAAAATATTGTAAAAAGTGCTTCCAGCTGAAATAAAAATGATGAAGGGACAATTGCTTGGCACTATAACCCCTCCCAGCCTCTGTGTGTGTTCTTTTGGGCCACTTTCCCTGTGACGGTAGCCACCGTTACACAATCAAAGTGGCTTGAATCGTGCGCCAGTATGACAAGGCGTTTTTAACAATTAATCCATCAGTTAAAATTTAAATTACAGCTTGTCACAATGGCCTTTTTGATAATAATTTGATTGAATTCTTTCTAGTTACAATGCCAATCAATGATTCAATGTCAATTAAGAAATTAAATGCTATAATTGCGTTTTGACTAGTCATAACATTTTGAGAGCTTTAATTGTGCTATACGTATCAGCAAGTCAACTGAAAATTATCAATTATCATCACATCAACTATTAGCAATTACCATTGAAAATATGATCAGTTAAATTATCTTTATAAACAAATCTGTCATTCTTCATATCTGCAATTAATTTCTTACTAGTTAAAACATACTTCTCACTAGCCTTATGACTAGCCTTAATTCCAATTTCAATTTCATTTTTTATATCAGTAACTGTGTTTTAAATATCTTTAATTGACTTATGACTAGTCAAAATATACTGTGTGGATATCAAGCATAGATTATTATAACTAATTACAACTAGTCCAAACTTATTTATTGATATAAAATATTGTAACTATGGGTCTTCCATAGAAATGAATGGGAAAAGGGGTTTGTTGCAATTGTTGGCATCAGAAATACGAATAATGACTAGTCAGTATTGATTACATTTAATAAAATAAAGAACTGGAAATAGAACTAGTGGTAATTGTATTGATTTCTAGAACGGGATTTTTTTAAACCAGGGAAACAGATTAAATGTTAAAAAGGTTTGCTATCCTGTGAGTGTCCAGTTCAAAGCAAGTCTTTCTTGATACCAGGACAGTTCTTACGACTCCCCACTAAAGGTCATCACTTCTCAAATGTTCTAGTCAGTTTATAATTCGTAAGCAACAGCTTAAAATGTATTATTATTATTATCATGGCCAAATGTCATATTCATGTAAACCTTTGTTACCAATGTCTATTAAAGAAACTGAAGGTTCGACCCTGTAATCATTTCTTGTAATTAATTAATTATCAAACATTTTGGACACTTCAGAATTCATTGCTGGAATGAAGAGTTTAATTTTAATTGCGCTTGAAATGTTTACTGATTTCTTTAGTGGCTTCAGCATAAAGAAACTAAACAACCGAATCCAAATTCCTTGCTTTACAAATCCAGTGAATTCAGGAGCCACGGAAGTGTGCTCACCGAAGCATTTCCTGTACCCCGAGCTGCAAATCCTGCTGCTGTTTGATTTGGAAAATAACGTTGTGTCAAACTAGGGAGACAAAACAGTAGACAGGATCAAGCTCTTTCCATTTCAGTGGGGACACACACGATTATAATGACAATAGTCCCACACACACTAACCATGCGCCCAAAGGCCCCAAACACGCTGTCATATGCACGGAACAGCTGTAATGCGTCCCATGCACAGCTTTGCAGCATTCAATCAGGTCCTCAATGTCAGCGTCCACCCCTTCCCTCTGTTTGTACCAAATTCAGTCCCCTTCAGCGGTCCTAATGTTCCGCCACTCCGTTTGCCACATCAGAGGACCCTGTAGAGGTGAATCTGTCGCAGCGCGTCTGGGTCGGTGTCCTTGCCCAGGTAGACGTCGTAGTTCAGTGGCACCTCCTCGACCCACTGGCTAATGTCAATGCTCCCCTACAGGGACAACACACTCAACATAGGTAATCAAAAGAGCATCCAGAGTTTAGTTCTATTCACTGTAACTGTTTTAAATGGCATAGTCTGTTATAATGCATAGTTTAGTTGAATTAATCGAGAGAAAAAATTATCTAATTTGAAATTAATTGCATTTATATGAAACTGAAAAATATATATGGAAAACAGCATTTACTCAGCTAGCATATTCGCTCTCTCACATTCTATTTTCTGTCTTGCATCAGTGTTTTCATCTGAGAATTATAGCAACAAGTTAAAGGTACTTAGCTGACTTGGGCTACTGAACACTAACAGTATTAAATTATAGTCTATAGTAAAGACAGCATCTATTAAGGTATTAATACTGTGCAGAGAACGTTTGTATTAAATATAACTAAAATTGATTTTAAATCTGATCAACTAATGGCACGTAATTAAATCAACATTCAGGATGTTAAGGAGTCACTGAAGGAAGCGAACGTGTTAAAAGATCCCCTAGATCCTGTAGTTCCCATAATGTATATTTGACCAACTTTCTTACTTCTACTTCTATGTTTATTTCTACTTACGTTATTTGCTTGCAGTGCAGAGAGGGCCTCCTGGAGGCTGGGCAGAGTAACCAGAAGCGCACCTTTCTTCCTGACATTCTGGCTGATGAAAAACCACGCTCTATGGATGGGGAGGGAGGGCAAGATCACAACCAAAAAATACCCAGTGTCAACCACTAACAGAACTAACTGAAAAACACGAGACAACACATATCCCAACACATTTCCAGAATTGAAAATGAGCAGGGGGGAATTTTTAGTAATGTAACTGTGAGAATATTTAGCAGCTTCAGGATATGGCTTTGATTGGCTGGGAGAATAACTTGATCCAGCTCTCATGGAATTTATTCTTCCAAGGTCCATTAAGAGTCAGGATTGGGGACCCAGTTCTAAGCAGTTGTGAGCGAGATCCGCCTCTGTCTTAGTATTCATTCATATTTACCTGCAGACAAGCCCGGAACTCATCTACCGATAAGGAGAAATTGATCATTGCCCAGCTTATTAAACAATGAACTTAAATGCAACATTTGGTCCACGTTCTCACTAGGAAACAGTCAGGTATCCTCCAACAAATAACGTACGCCAGAGAAAAAAAAGTCATTCTAACTTAATTTTTTTTGTCATTACCTTATTTGTTCATTGGGTTCAAGGAAGTACTCAAACACATTGTTCATGACGACGACATCGGCGTTCTGTAGGAGGGAGGCCTGGGTGCGGATGTCTGCGTTAACAATCTAAGGGGAAAAATCAACAGCACGCGGTGTAACTGGCAGGCTACTGGGGGGAGAAGAGGCACCACACACAGAGTAAATTAACCATAAAGGTACAATCAACAGCAACCAGATTGAAAGTTTACATTTGATTTATTTGACGGACGCTTCCATTGAGAAAGACTTAGAGGGCAAAAAGCATGTTTGTAAGAAACGTAATAAGGACAACCGAAGAGACCCAGGGTGTTAGAACTGGAGCAGCGTTAAAAAACGGACATTCTACCTGGACTCGGTCAGTAAAGCCGTACTTCTCCACCACCATCCTCTGCAGCCCGGTAAACTCTGCGCTAATCTCCACCCCCACCAGCTTGGCCGCCGAGCTGTACAGGCAGCCCTGTTAAAACGGTGCAAAAGTTCACGTGTGTGCTGCTCTCGGGTGCCACAGTGCCTGCAGAGCCAACATACCCACAATACACTGCACCTCCCACACTAATAGTTGCAAGAAATGCTATATATTCACAAAACTATATCAAGAGACATTCTGTGTTAGACAGTATAAAATTAATCAAACAGTGGTCCTCTGGGACCAGGATTTGGACCAGAGGCCTGCTGGGCGAGACTGACTGTCTCCTACCCCGTAGAGTACCGCCCCCAGTCTGGAGCCAACGTCCACCAGCACTCGACCTGTTAAGTCTGGGAGGACATGCTGAAACAGGAACTGGAGCTCCGTGGCGGAGAACGAGTGGGATATGAACCCTGAGGATAGTGCAATGTGAAGATTAATACCAGCTTAGATAAACTTATACTGTATGTACATAGCTTTAGAATCACTAGAATAGATTTAGCATTATAGCATAGATGTAAAATAACTGCCTAAAAGAATGTCCCGAGTACTAAACCACTAGTCAAAGCAAATTTGAATGAGTCTCTGTCATTGTCCATTATGGTTGCTTGGCTGACAGGCATCAAGGTCAGCCAAAATTATCATGGGAGTGATAAAATTTAAACCTGAAACTTTATCTGCATCTGTGACTCTTGCGGGGGGGGACCCACCAAGGGGAGCGGTTCTGTGGGACCCACACTGGAGGCAGTAGTTCCGGCTCATCTCTCCCTCCTCGCAGAGGGAATCCACATCATCTTCATCATACAAGAATGCGTCCACGTGCACTGTGGGTTGGGGGTTCTGCAGGGTCTGAAAAACCGGACGTGTTGTGTTACCTGACGGCCAAGCAATTACTGAACATAAACCCAAAAACAGGTTTACTCTGCAGAAAGTAACTCCCCAGCCAAAAGGCCTTAATTACTACAGCACCAGCATGCAGTTTATCTAACAATGCATTTGTTATATAATGCATTTTAGATGAATATTACTGTATGTTCAATACTGAGTATTCAAAGAAAAAAATTGTATATTCAGTCTCTTGGGAGACTGGGGAACATAATAACTCTTATTTTATACTAAAACATCAATCAGTTTATAACCTCGTCATGCACCTTCGTAGACTTGCAGGGTAGTACTAGTCCCTACATACATCATTGGTGAAATTCAGCCATTCATTCGTGAACACACTATTCTTTTTGATAAATTCAAATGTCACCATACATTAGCACACTGTAATCATATTTCATGTGTCATGTTATAATGTCAAAAATAGTGCCTACCTTCTGAATGGTATATGACTCTGAGGAAAACATGGCTTCTGGTGGTACACAACCCCTGATATCTTCTGCAATGCTTCGCAGTATGACCTTTTCGTTATCAACTAAGCAGTCATCCAGTTCGTCTAAAAGCAAATGTATCTGGTCACCAAAACACATTGATGTGTACAGATCACTACAATGGCCACCAGTTGCGAGTGAGACTTTATGTTAATATAAAACTATGTGGCCATGTTGGTGTAGCCTACCAGAAAATCGTAGTTGTTACCTGAGTTTTTCATCCAGTCAATTAATTTGGAAAGTTCCGCAACATCTACTCGAGAGAGGATGTGCTTAATTTCAGTTTTGGCAGCCGAAAAGTTCATTTTGATAAACTTGTATAACCGTTACTATGAACTTCAAACTAAAAGAGAGGACAGGCGCGAGCTCGTAGCGTAGGCGTGCCGCATACAATGGTGTGCGAGTCTGACGTCGATATAGACAAGGTGGAACTTGAGACATTTGAGAGTGTAAATTGTATTTTCAGTTTATATAGTAAAAGAGACGTCAGTCGAATTAATAGTTTGATTGTAACGCTGATATGACGAACATGTGTCTCTCCGCCTTTGCTGTCAACAGTGAAGTCTAAACTCAATATGCGGAAGTTGTCATCTAAAGAAGGGGTGGAGTCTGCAGCTGGAATGTCACGTGCTAGAATATGCATTACGCCGGAAGTCGAAAGGTGTTTCCGGGGGGATTTTAGGCCTCGGTTTAGGTGACGTCTGTTAATGTGATTTTGTTTTGAAGAGGCTGAACTGGTGAAGTGTAAGCTGCCAACTGAATTTATTGAATCAGCGGTGCTTGTTCAGTCGAGTTTGTAAATGTATCATAATGTTGAATTATAGGATCAGTGCGTTCCAACAGCTTGCGATAAATGTAGATTATCTATCTTATGCGGGGGAATGGGGCAGGGGGGGGGATAGCTAGTTAGCTGGCTAGTTAGTTATATTGTCTGTCTGTCTTGTTTACTCGAATTGTGTAGCCCGTATCTGGCTATCGGTGGGATGTCCTGCTGGAGAATTTTAATAATGGCTAGTTGAACAGTCAGAATTTCATCGCATATGGACTTGAAAGTTGATTAACTAGGTGGCGAACTAAAGTTACTGTATTTTCTCATAGGTAACCGATCGGTGGACGCCAGTACTGTTGAGCGTCTATTCAGTTTTGTACTGCGTGGTTGCCTTCTTCACACCTCAGCTCTACATGGTTTGATACCAAACATTTCCCCTGGAGTCGTAACGTAGCTGCAAAGGTCTTCTGCATTCCCCGTTGGTTTGTTTGCAGGTACTGTTGGGTAGTATTGTACATTTATTCACAGCGGTCGACAGTGACGGTAATTATGGTTTTGAAGTAATTGTGATGTTTTGTGTTTTTAAATTAAAGGTCTTATCGCGGCAGTCAAAATGGTTTTAGCCGATTTGGGAAGGAAAATAACCTCGGCGTTGCGATCACTGAGCAATGCCACGATTATCAATGAAGAGGTAAGAAAATAGCTTTTACTCTGTAACTGACTCACTATATTAAAAGGTTCGACAATGTGCTTGAGCTATTTAGCCAAATTGGATGGTTTGTTATTTCTGGCATAGCCGTATGTTAGTCCATATGTTTGCAGAAGGGGATTTTGATTGTGATTGTAGTAGGGGAGGGTTTGAAGGTTGTACGTTTCCTATGTCGGATTCTGAAACGGTGTCATTCCGTATAGCAGCCGACCATCGTATTCTACCCTGCGAAGTTCCTCTCGTTATTCAGTCCTAAGAAAACCCTGCCACGTTACCAAATTATTCTCAATTCATTGTAATGAAATTGGTTCAAGAATGAGTCACTGTTTTCAAGTATTTCCAATTAAAAATTACAGAAATTAGTCATAAAAAATTGGTCATAATGACAGCTCTTAATATTGAAAGCATACAAACGTCTCACAATTCAGTTTAGCTAATAATCAGTAATTAGCAGTTATAAGAATGGTCGGCTGTAGTAAAATAGATGTTGCTACTGATCTGACAATACTGGGAATAGATGTATAGGCTGGTAGAGGTTGGGTGGTAATTTAAAGTGGAAGTCGTTCACTGATGAGGCAGAATATCGATAAAGGCCGTGAATGGGGAATGGTAGGTTCCTGCTCTCATGTGGCCTTCTGGCGTTTGCTCTGCAGGTTTTAAATGCTATGCTAAAAGAGGTGTGCGCTGCCTTACTGGAAGCTGACGTGAACATCAAACTCGTAAAGCAGCTCAGAGAAAATGTCAAGTACGTACGCCTCATAGCCCTAACGCTACACTCTATAGGGTTTGCAAGACTGCCGTTATCCGTTTGAGTCGATACAGGCACCTTGCAAAATAAACATTTCATATCTGACAAACTAGATTTTTTTCTTTGTTTTTTTCTCCCCTCGTTGGTATGTAGCGGGGGGATTTTTCAATGCAGTGCCAACAACGGTCATCTCTATTTACCCTTTATGGGCGAAATGCTACACGATTCCTGACGAGAATTTTTTTATTAAATGTTAGTCCCTGAGTTGCCCTCTCTCTTCAGGGCTGCCATTGACCTGGAGGAGATGGCCTCTGGTCTGAACAAGAGAAGAATGATCCAGCACGCTGTATTCAAGGAGCTGGTCAAGGTTTGTGTTGTGTGACTAACCCTCCTCTGGTGACGGGATGTTTCTTCCCTCTAAGGAGAAGTCTGATTGCTCTCTAAGAACATCATTATGTTGCCCTGGAGAATAAATTCTGAAGGGGAATCACTTTTGTGGTCCATAAATTTAATTATGAGAGACTTGACTATAAAACCTTTTGGGTATATTGCAACAAAAACCCATACTTGGTCGCAGCCCCATAGGTGATCCCAGAAGTAGCTGATCAAGGGTTAAACCAATATTTTATGCCCTATTGTAGCAAAATTTTGTTTGGTTTTGCCTTATTCCAAGTTCATTCTAGCTTAGTACGTTTGGTTCTTTGTGTTTGTACATGGCAATGTAAAATACAATAGCTTCTGACTCCCACCTGGTAAGCGTATGGAATAAAACCGAATGGTAAAACCTGTTGGCCTGAATAAAGTCTTTACGCGACCGCACGTCTGAATTTGCCTTCTCAGCTAGTGGATCCTGGTGTGAAGGCCTGGACGCCCACCAAAGGAAAGAACAACGTCATTATGTTTGTGGGACTCCAAGGCAGTGGGAAAACCACAACGTGTTCAAAGGTAAGCAGCAGCTGTGCGTCCTCCCAAGTGGGATATAGATGAAGTCTGTATCCATCCTGGGAGTGGTTTGGATTGTGCCAGAGTTAATGGGATTTTAATGTGGCACGACTGAATGAAATGAAATGTCTTGGCCATGAATATCAGTCGGTGGTACGGATTTTTGGCTCTGCATAGCTGGCATTCCCCCTGTAAAACCCCTGGGCAGTTCTAAGACACACTTGTAATGTTAATTTAATGAAAAGGGGAAACATTGTTTGCCCGTTGACACGCGAACGGCTCACTCATATATTGTCATTATTACGAAGAGACCTCATTCATATCGGTTCTGACCCTTGTCTCCGTAGCTGGCCTACTATTACCAAAGAAAAGGCTGGAAAACCTGTTTGATATGTGCCGACACATTCAGAGCTGGTAACGTAATACTTTTTCCACACATCTTAAAATGATTTCTTCCACCCTTTAAATTTATGCTGTAATTCTGTGCATGTTTTTTCGTGTAAAGGTGCCTTCGATCAACTGAAGCAAAATGCAACAAAAGCCAGAATTCCCTTCTATGGGAGGTAAGTGATGAACTCGTTGCCAGTTGGGCAAAATGTTTATATTGTTTTTAAAAAGGGCATAACCATTCAATCTAGGTGAATCAATGAGCAAGAATTGAAATGGATTATCTGTATGATTTGGCTCCTTAAGATATCAATGAATGTATTTTGATTTGATTTTGTGATTGTGCTGAAAGTTACACAGAGATGGACCCTGTGGTCATCGCTGCGGAAGGTGTAGAAAAATTCAAGTCTGAGAACTTTGAAATAATAATCGTGGACACCAGCGGTCGACACAAGCAGGAGGATTCTCTCTTTGAAGAAATGCTTCAGGTTTCCAATGCAGTGGTAAGTGAGTGAGTGGTTCCTCTGAGATGGCATTTATCAGAACTGCACCCTGAATCATGGATGCGCTTCTTAAACCGAGAGGAGAGCAGATCTACTTCTCTAGATAGGGTGGATGCTAAATGATTATAATCTAAACTTTTTAAATTGTTTTTTTCCGTGAAGCAACCGGACAACATTGTGTATGTTATGGACGCGTCTATTGGGCAAGCTTGCGAAGCACAGGCTAAGGCCTTCAAAGACAAGGTGGACGTGGCCTCTGTGATCGTTACTAAGCTGGACGGTCACGCCAAGGGAGGCGGTGCTCTCAGTGCGTAAGTACACGTGTTGGGATGTCGTGTAGCTCATTTCACCTGAGGATGTGGCGTGCTTGTTTTGTGAATCATTTTGGTTCTGTCAGCTCTGGGTCATTCTGGAATGAAATTCCCGTTTTATTCCACTGAAAGATTTTGTCCGGTGTTTTTGCGTCTGTTTGTATGCGGTACAATAACGTCTTGTCCCTCAGAACTGTGTTATTGATTAGAATGCTTTCAATTTTCCGGTTTTGTGCAGAGTGGCTGCCACAAAAAGCCCAATCATCTTCATCGGTACTGGAGAACACATTGATGACTTCGAACCGTTTAAGACTCAACCCTTCATCAGCAAGCTGCTGGGTAAATACCACCCAAAACCCGCACTAAAGCAAAACCGGTTACGGTCAACAAAGTAGAGGGGCACCAATGTCACGCATTGTGATTGTAGATACAGACCCAGTCTATATGCAGTCCCCACATATTATTGACCTTCATATTTAAATTTGCTTCCCCAGGCATGGGAGACATTGAGGGTTTGATTGACAAGGTGAATGAGCTGAAGCTTGATGACAATGAAGAGCTGATAGACAAGCTTAAACACGGTGAGAAGCACCTCGGGCATACCCGTCAGTCATCCCAAATCCCGGCCTTACAAAGTGCTTGGAAATCGAAGACGAGTTGGTTGGAGATCGCCAATAATGCCAAGGCCTGTGATGATCGGCAGCATGTATTCCCAGTAACCATTTTCTGTCCTTCCCTCGCGGTCCGTCTCCAGGACAGTTCACGTTGAGGGACATGTATGAACAATTCCAGAACATTATGAAGATGGGACCTTTTAGCCAGATCATGGTAAGTTGTTCCTGACAATTCCAGTTAATACACCATATGTGTAGTACGTCTGCTTGAATTAATTTGATTTCATATATGTTATTTTATTTTTTTATCGGGCCGTTTTTGATTTTGAGTTTACATTGGGTAATACAGTACTGGTAATGGTTTAACCTGACGGCCCTGAAACTATAATGTGGTAGGTGAAGCACTGCGGCATATTCCTTAACGGAATGCCTATGGTTGGCTCCTGAATTTATCACTGCTGATAATTAGTTGTCTTGACTGATATTGCCACATAAGGAAAACAAATGGTCATCGTGGTTTAAAAAAAAAAAAAAGCAAATCGCCTTCTGTAAGGGGTAATCCACTCTTCCCAGTCTTGAGTGGGTTTAATTTAAGTTTTTGGGTTTTAATTTTAATCGGAATCGCTACATATTTTTATTCTTCCGTGAGCAAGTTGGGCTACGTTTATGAACTGAATGGTGTTTACTTGTTTTAAGGGCATGATCCCCGGTTTTGGAACTGACTTCATGAGCAAAGGGAATGAACAGGAGTCCATGGCCAGGTTGAAGAAGCTAATGACCATCATGGACAGCATGAACGACCAAGGTTAAATTCTGATTCGTTAACCCAGGCTTGACATGGGAGGGTTATAACGGGACCTTCGGCTGTTCTTTGTTGCTTTCGTTTGAAACATTTCACTTGATTGCGTATCACTTATGTTAATGACACCAGCTGTCATTGTTTGGTTGAAACAGGTGCCGTCAAACTTGATTTTGATCATAAATGTTTGGTTCATTCCACCATGTGTTACATTGTCTGCATTGCTGCGTTACTAATGCAACGGTGACCATGAAATAGTCCCCGGTTACACTTTTTTAGAAGTTTCCGATGCCTGCTAAAATGTGACATTTTAACCAAAATCAGCAGTGCCTTATGGTGAAAGCCCTCAGTCGCTTGTTGACATATCTCCCCCCCTTTTTCTCAAGAACTGGACAACAAAGATGGTGCCAAGCTCTTTAGCAAGCAGCCCAACAGAATCCAGAGAGTGGCTCGAGGGTCGGGGGTGGTCACCAGGGATGTGCAGGAGCTGCTGACTCAGTACACAAAGTTTGCCCAGATGGTAAAGAAGATGGGTGGTATTAAAGGACTCTTCAAAGGTAGGAAGCGTGTTGTTTTTCTCAACTTTTAATGCCTTCACCAGTTGAGTCCTGCATCTCCATCCCCAGACACACTACATGCTGCTACTACTACTACAGGCTTAGCTGAAGCTTTTTGTTTTGAACTACTTGTAATTTTCAGGTGGCGACATGTCCAAAAACGTCAACCCCTCTCAGATGGCGAAGCTGAACCAGCAGATGGCCAAGATGATGGACCCCAGGGTTCTTCACCACATGGGTACGTGTTGCCCTGTACGGTGCCTCGCGAATTTACATGGGGTTAACGAAGCCGCTGTGGTCCTGGGTGCGTTGTTAAACAGTGGCTTCTGTCTGTCACAGGTGGAATGGCCGGACTCCAGTCCATGATGAGGCAGTTTCAACAGGGGGCGGCAGGCAACATGAAAGGAATGATGGGATTCAACAACATGTAAACCGCTGGGCCTTAACCGAACTGAGTCAAATTGTATTTAAAACAAGCTTATTATAGTAAGCAAGAACAGGATCCTTTGTCTTTTTTTTTCTAATCATTCATTACCCCTTTTTTGTGAATAAAAAAAAAATGCACAAAGTAACTTAATTGTCAGTACCTAGATGAATCCCAGTGATTTTTATAGTAATTGTCTCCGAGGCATTCATAATTGGGGTATGGAAATGGAATATCGCGTTCCGAAAGAGTTTCATTTTGGCAGTTGAAATAAAAGGCAGGCAAGTCGCTTTAAGAATGAGTGTTTGGTTTGTTGCAACATTTTGTCAAATGTTATATAATAAAATTTCTATGACGAGATTTTAAAATCATTTGTAATTTGTTCCCCTGGTTACGTCATAAGTTACTCACGACCAGTCTGCTGTAGGTTTGAATAAGAAGAAACTAATTTTCTCCCATTTTTGTTTTTGTTTTGTGTCCTACTGACACTTGTATTATCACTTATGACATTTGGCATTCGGTAACGGTGGGAGAGAACGTTTCCATATTTGTTTAATGTATTTAAAAAAAACACACACAAAAAAAAACGATTACGGTTAAATAAGAGTAATGACATGAAAGGTGTCCAGAGAAATTGTTGGGGCGAAGTACGATCAGGAAAGGTCTCTTTCGAAGTTGGACCCGGCCAGGTCTGTGTACCGCCCCTTGACGTGGCAGTGCTAAGAGCAGCCATATTGTCAGCTAGCTACGTCAGCGACTTCTGCTCTGTGCTTCAGCGGGCCTCCACGGTGTTTACTGGCTCCGGTGTAGTCTGGGAGAACGAAGAGTTCTAACACTACAGGCAAGTTAAATATTTACTGCATGCCACTGAAAACTCTTGAATGGTTATGGTGCGAGCGATGCTACTTTGCAGTGCAAAGTAATATGATCAATGTTATTCGAAGATTTAGTTTAATCAGGTTAGCCGAGGAGCGTTATTAAGCATTCGGCTCTGTTGGGTGTATTAAGCTGCTAGTCTCAATCGTGAGTCGTGTCATGATTATTTTCTTGTATTTCTTTCTTTTATAATATTAGTATCTATAGATTTTGTAGTTTAAAGATTTCTCGCTAATGCTACCTAAATACCTTTAATTCCTTCTTAGTGTAGTGTCGTGTCGGATACTACGTCGTCAATAAAACGTGTTTGTACTAAAATTCCTGTTAGTTATATTAGAGTATCAGAATTTATTATATTGCTATGCTTAGTTGTTTGTATTTGGTTAGTTAAAATTATTTGCTCTACAGCCGACTAGTTTAAATCCAAATGTATGATTCCTTAGAAATACTAGTCACTGAATATAATTGGAAAGAATACGATTAGAGGTTTTAGTGTAGAGTTCATTTAGATAAACTGAGGATGCGATTTGACTTCAATCGGCATTAATCATTGCCTGCTTTAAATAAAACTGTTTTAATGCCATCACGTAAGTTTGAATTATGATAGCTTCTTAGCTGACGTATTTCAGTTTTGGTACAGTTAACATTACAACCGTCTTCAGCTGTCACGATTTTCGCGGTTAGATTTGGTAACTGTCCTTAATGACCAAACTAAATGTGTTATTCAGGTGTATAGTCGAATATGTCGAGTTGTATCATCATACAGAATTTTTAAAACGGACAGTTGTATATTTCGATTGGCGTTTACCTGACCTATCTTTCGGTACCCTCTCCAGGTCTTATGTGTACCGCTTCACCGCATCTTAAACTCAGTTTCTTCCGCTGAGATCATCATTTACGACTTTTCATAACTTGGACTTTGTTCCCTCATCAGTGCCTCTACCTAAGTCGTAGGGGTGGAATTAACTTGATCTGAGCTGCACAATGTGTCAAAAAGTCTCCCCTAAACCTGAACCTCTGTTAATCCGTGTTTGGTTGCTTCCATTCTTAGTACATATCATGTTTTAACATATACGTTTTATGGGTTGCCTCAACACCATAGTAGGACCTCATGTATTCAGTCATTCATTGTATGGGTGTGTGCCAATCTGATTTCAAAACGATCCTGTTAGTTTCAGCCATTCTCTCTGCTTTATCGTAGTAGCAAAGTCTAAAAGGGCACCTGGGGTAAATGACTATGCCAGCTGTTGGTAATTAGCTGATGTGTCTACCTGGTAGGACCGATGTTTAATTAGTACAGTGCTACGCTGTATCCACTTGCTTCGGAATCACAGTTGTAGTAATTGAAAGGTGACAGTATACTGGTAGCTGTGCAGAAGGTTTTCTGGCCACGCCTCGTAGAAAGGTCAGCGGGTTCTGAACTAGCTCAACAGTAGCGCTGTGTTTCTTTCAGTCGACGGCGGCTGCAATGGCGACCTTCCAGGAGTTCATCCAGCAGAACGAGGACCGGGACGGCGTGCGCTTCAGCTGGAACGTGTGGCCCTCCAGCCGTCTGGAGGCCACCCGCATGGTGGTGCCCGTGGCATCCCTCTTCACCCCACTGAAGGAGCGGCCCGACCTGCCCCCCATCCAGTACGAGCCTGTGCTGTGTAGCCGGGCCACCTGCCGCGCCGTACTCAACCCGCTGTGGTGCGTTCTCCGCCCTTCCCTTGCGGTCCCGCTGCTCCTGGTGGGCAGGGAGGTTTAGCCAGTGTCTTTTAAATACTTTATAACTGCATTAAAATGTTAACATATCCGGCAATCGCAAGCAACTGAAATGGTGTTAATTTTGTAACAATTTTGCTGTGTGGATGGTTGGCAGATTTTATATATGGGTTTTTCTGTATAATCAAACGATAAAATATGTAATTGAAATCTCCGTAGCAACTGACAAACTTGTATCATTCTGTACCTCATGTTTACCCCCACTACCCCCAACCCCACTTTCTCAACTAGTCAAGTGGATTACAGAGCGAAACTATGGGCTTGCAATTTCTGTTACCAACGGAATCAGGTAAGTCTAAATACTAATCTAATCCATGCCATTTGTTACTATATCCCCTTTTAAGTTGAGAATTAAAACTTTTTTTGCGGTCTCTACAGTTTCCCCCAACATATGCCGGAATAACCGAGATGAACCAGCCGGCTGAGTTGCTCCCACAGTTCTCTACCATTGAATATGTGGTCCAGGTAACCGTAAATCAGACGTAAAGAAACGTCAATTTTCTTTAACTTCAACATAGTTTTTTTCATTAATGTAGTAACCAAATCATAAACGATAGCTAGCAGGTTTGTATAATAAACAAATATGTTTAATTGACTACGATTTATTATGATAAGCTTAAGTACAGAGTTACTGGAGCAAGAAATGCTGTAGATCAGATTCTCCACCCACAGAGAGGACCCCAGATGCCCCTGATCTTCCTGTACGTGGTGGACACCTGCATGGAGGACGAGGACCTACAGGCCCTGAAGGAGTCCCTGCAGATGTCCCTGAGCCTGCTGCCGCCCACCGCCCTGGTGGGGCTCATCACCTTTGGCCGTATGATCCAGGTCCACGAGCTGGGCTGTGAGGGCATCTCCAAGAGCTACGTCTTCAGGGGAACCAAAGACCTCAGTGCCAAACAGCTGCAGGTAGGCCGAGGGGGTGTGGCCTGGAGGGTGTGGAAAATGGGAAAAGGCAGAAAACCCTCCCGGTCACCCCGTCAAGAGAGTCTGGTTTGGACCCTGTTTCACCGTCACAGGGATTTCAACAACAGGATGATTTTGAGTTTGTTGCTGGATTGGTTTTGAATTCAATAGGGAATTGCGAGACTTTCCAACAGTAGTTTTTAAAAAAATTTTAAACCACCCTGTTCCTTGTTTTGGATAAAAATGAGTGTGGGGAAGAGGCAACCACAGTGGGAAAAGTTGTCCCAGAAAACCCTCCGTAGCTCGTCCTATTTAAAGCCACACTGCGTGGTACACTGCGTTACGCAATTGTCCCGAGCGATCATCCGTGTGCAGGCAAGCACTGCGGCGTTTATCCCAGGCGTCTTCCAGGACGACATGCCTTCTATCCACTCTCAGTCGCCGTAATCCAAACCAACGGGGCCTGTGGGCTGTGCTTGGAGGGGAGGGGGGGGGGGCAGGGATCCATCGTGCTTGAGATTTGTTAAGCCTCTTTTTATTTTTATTTTTTTTTTCGTTTCTGAGGAGCGGTTCTGGTGTCTTGCTTTATCCATATCCAGTCCTGGCTGATATTGACAGCCGAGGCAGTTCACTTCATTTTAACACCTGGTTTGTCCGTAATGGTCTTTTAAAATGGCACACTAAAGTCCGGCCCCACCAGAAATAGTATGTAACGTTATGTACCATTGCTGTTATTAGCGCCAACGCGATTGGCACATCTGAATCCGAATGCTTTGCCTGTGGTCTCCAGGAGATGTTGGGACTGACCAAACCGGCTGCAGCCCAGGCAGGACGGGGCCCACAGGTGCCCCAGTCTCCCCCCTCCAACAGGTAACCCTTCTTCCTTTCCATTTGGGCCAGTTGGCTTCCCCCAGATAGTGAGGCAGTGGGTCATTCAGGCTACAGACTGTTCTGTGTGTGAAATGATCTTAATAATATTCAAATTGATAAGAATATTACTTTTAGAAATGGAAGATAAAAAAAAACAATAAAAAAAAACCCTTCACCCCTCTCCATCACTGGTTTCACCATTTGTTTACTTACTGCAGTTTTTAAAGTAAACTGCTGCACCGTTTAATATGTATTGAGTCTAACCATTTACTTTGTTTATGGGTACGGAGTCGTTCAGCTGATTAAGTACCATGGTACCACAGGACTTAGAACACCAGCATGACCAGCCCCAGGGATTTGGTTTAATGGCTCTTTAAACTGTCTGGCCGGTTGGTTTGGCAAGACTCTTAAACGCAGCCGCTGGGCTTGTCTGCTGGGCAGGTTCCTGCAGCCGGTCCAGAAGATCGACATGAATCTGACAGACCTCCTGGGAGAGCTGCAGCGGGACCCCTGGCCCGTCACCCAGGGCAAACGGCCCCTCCGATCCCTGGGGGTGGCGCTCTCCATCGCCGTGGGCTTGCTGGAGGTAAAACGTCCGCTCTGCTTTCAGGGGCAGAACTGAAGTGGCTTCCCTCTCTTTCATTGGGCTCGGCGACTTCAGCTGTTCTGAAAGGTGCGGTAATGTTGTGTTTCCTGACTGAACCCTGTCTCCTCCCCCCACATCACAGTGTACTTTCCCCAACACCGGGGCCCGCGTTATGACCTTTATTGGAGGGCCAGCCACCCAGGGCCCCGGGATGGTGGTGGGGGACGAGCTGAAGAGCCCCATCCGTTCCTGGCACGACATTGAGAAGGACAACGCCAAATTCATGAAGAAGGCCACCAAAGTAAGCAAGAAAAGATCTAACTCATGTCTTGGTCTGAACAGATGTTTAGTGGCATGGCAAACTCAAGGCCCCCCATTAGCATTATACACAGCAGTGTTGGAACACAACAGCTAGCCCTAACGCTCCTGGGTACTTGGTTGGCAGAAACGGGGGTGGTGGCAGAAGTGTTCCACATATCATGAGCATGAAGTAGCTTCTCTGTTTGTGACCAGGGTAAATTTCCTACAAATTCAAGAGGCCTTTCGTGTGTGAGAGTAGTTATTGTAGGTATTGCCCTCGCGACCAGGTCTGACAACGGTTTAAAAAGCGGGTGAGCGTGACCGCTAAGCCAGTCGCTGTGTTTCAGCACTACGAGGCGCTGGCCGCTCGTGCCTCCACCAACGGCCACATCATCGACATCTACGCCTGCGCCCTGGACCAGACCGGCCTCCTGGAGATGAAGTGCTGCGCGAATCACACCGGGTGAGACCCTACCCCCGTTCCCCTTCCCTTAACGGCACGGTCCTCAGTAAATCGCCGAGCGACTGCATCGGATACCTGCGTACGAAATCGACAAGTGACTACTGAACGCACCTCGTGGGAAATGTGCCCTGCGCTTGCTGCTGATACGATGCATTATAAACCACTGCTTGCATTTAAGGGCTTTTACAACGTATTGGCGGTATGTACCGAAAACCTAAATATCAGGACCACGAACGATCTAAAGGTGTAGCCTTGGTTCAGTGGAATTGCTGTTATCTGTGCCGCTTTTCTGGACCTCGACCGGTCGTTTCATTAGCGATGACTTGGTTGGTTCCCCAGGGGCTACATGGTGATGGCGGACTCCTTCAACACTTCGCTGTTCAAGCAGACCTTCCAGAGGGTCTTCACCAAGGATGTACAGGGGCCCTTTAAGATGGCCTTCGCAGGCACCCTCGAGATCAAGGTGCAGAAGAAAGGTTTAGCAGTGGCTTTTAGGGATGTTCTCTTCTAGAGTACGGGCTGACGGCCATGTTCCAGGAGGGATCCAGTTCATCTGAAAACCTTTTATTTGTTGTCAGAAAAACTATAATAAATCAAAAGGTTAACTGTGAAAACTTTACAACAGCTTTACAAAACCGTGTGCCGTTTTTGTCAATGGTATGTGCTGTGCCTGCCTTTTATCTTATTCTCGTTTCACTCAGACGTCCAGAGAGATCAAGATCTCCGGAGCCATCGGCCCCTGTGTGTCACTGAACGCCAAAGGGCCTTGCGTGTCAGAAAATGTAAGTCTGCCGCTTTTCAGCCTGGTAGTAACTTGGGTCGTTTGTTACAGAGACGCAGTTCTGGTGATGTGAAAAAGTTCCCACACACTTGTAAATTCTTCCAAACAGGAGATTGGAACAGGTGGCACATGCCAGTGGAAGATCTGTGGGCTGGACCATAACTCCACACTGGCTTTGTATTTTGAGGTTGTCAATCAGGTATGTCTGATTTTTGTACAAATCACAAACCAGTGCTAAATGCATATATCTGAATTTATTTAATGTTCTTTTAAGTGGGGAGTCCATCCGGAAACTTGGCTGAACGCATGCTAGTGCTTCAACGTGACATGGACTCAGTTCTGGGGGACAAAAATTAAGTAATGGTCACGTGTTTGATTACTGTGCGTGTCATGTCAATTGTGATAGGCCAACAAGCTGCTTACCCTGTGACCTGCCAAGGTTGGTAAGCCTGGCTCAGGATATAACCAAAAGAGTACAATGGACAATCTGTCCACGCTGAGGTTGTTAATCGTGCTCTGCTGTTTCCACCAGGGGGCAGTATTGTGCTGCGCAGTTCTTTTAGTGTAGCAGCATTTGTTTGAAACTAAATATCCCCTAGTCAGTGCTGTTTATTTTCGGAAACTTGTTACTTGTTTATATATTTATCAGAATGGAAAGCTTTTGGTTCATGGTTTTGTCGGGCTCATTCTTGTTAGCCCCGCCTGCAAGAAAGGCGAGTTGGAACGGTATAAACCATAGTACGGTACAGAATCAGTTTTATAGAGCACTATTACTGTGCGTGTGGGTGACCACCAAGATACCTAACAAGAATGTAATTCTATAGATCTTTTTCCTATTTGGACACAGAGGCTGCTGTCAATACAATACAATACAATACAATACAATACAATACAATGTGCTGTGCAGCCTAGCCCATGGTCGAGGCATATCATGTCGTCCTTTCTGGATGTAAGCCATGATTAATCTGTTGTGAATATAGGCTCTTGCCCCCAGCATGTGATTTGTCGTCTGAACAGAGTTGGACGTCTGTGAACGCTCAGTGCTGCCCCGGAAGCCCCCCCCACGACGGTTTCCCATCCTTTTTCACTAAGCTAATTTAGCCCGTTGCCTTTTACTGGTTCCCATTCTCTAGTCATTATTCCAATGAAATGGATTGGCAGCCTTTGCGTGCGTTCATCGTTAGCCGCGGGCTTCGATGACGTCACTCCGCGGCGCGCGACTCCTGATTCAGCGCGACTCTGCCGTTGAAGTTCCTTTCGCACCACACATCTGATCGGTCAAATTGAGCTCTTGGGTTACTAGGGCAAGCCGAACACGCGGAGCCAGGCTTTGGTTTATTTAATCTCTTCTTCTCAATGCTCCGCCCAGTTGCCCTCAAGTTGTCGAATGGATCAACTGCAGCTGCCTTTTGCCTTTATATACTTACCAAATATAAACAAAGTGAGTTGCTCAGTCCGAAACATGACACCCAATTCTTAATTCGTGTTAAAAGAAAATCGAGTGTTAGAGTTTTCTGCAACAGCTGCAGGCTTTTTCCCGAGCGTGCATGGGTTCTTAAGTTGCGTGTTAAAATGTCCACACTCAAACCTTGATGTCGCCCTCATAAAGACTGCCAGACTTTTTACCAGACCCAGAGGAAAACAAAAAAGCTAGGATCACGGCCGTTTTGCTTGAGAGGTCCAGTAGGAAATGGGGCATACGAATTTCCCCACGTCACTTTAGACATGGGATAAAATAACTGAATGTCTGTAGGATGGTTGTGTCGGCTTGTAGGGGCTGAAGAAACCTCCCTCCTGCATGGGGCCGCGGGGTTGTCTTGAAACGCAAGGGCCTTGTGGTACGGACAGTTCTGCCAGGCTTGTCAGGTTTGTGCCCAGTTTTCAGTGGCTACCGCGGTGCCCGATTACCCCCAGTACAGTAGGGCGAGTTCAGCCAGACGGTTTAAGTCTGATTGGTCTGGGCGCGTTCAGCGACGCGGGTTTCGGCGTCGGGACGTTCCGGTTCACCCTGCTGCCCGCGCGCCTGGACAGGTCCTTGCAGCGGGTCGCTCCCAGGCCGTGCGGTCCGACTGCTGCTTGGGGGGTGGGTCCTGGTGCGATTTGGGAGGGAGTTCTTTAAGGGGTACCGGAACCTCTGCCGTAGCTTGTTCAGGCTGCCTCGAAGGGCTTCTCTGTACTTCCTGTACGGGGAAAAGACTGATCTCAGCTGCATGGAACCCACTGCATTCATGAGCCGCTGTTTCTGCGATTATCTAAAAGGCGATGGAACTTTCTTAACTTTTATGTGAATTTTATATGACAGTTGTATTATTTTCGATTATTTCTTAAAGGTCTGGGGGGTTTTTTAACTAGAAGAAAATGTGTTTGTATTGTACTGATTGTAAATATAGATGAGAGAAATAAAAAAGGAGAGTCTGGAAGGATTGACCTTGTCTGCCTGGGAGTTGCTCTTTAACTCAAGAAAACCACCCTGCTATTCTACTGAGCAGCCAAGAGGGAAGCCACTTATATATATATATAATTGGATACTTATGCCTTTCTTTCTCATTTCTGAGAATAGCGTCTCAGATGTGTGCATTCAAAGGCATTGGCCATCATTTAACAGAATGGGCCCGTCGTTCAGAGAACAGAGGGCGGCTGCTATGATTTAACTCACTTAGCATGACAGAAGGGAGAAGTTATTCAAAGGCTTTCGCTGCGCAATAACCGGCACTGATAGTGGCGGCCTCTCGCTCTTTCCCAGTAAAAGGTACGATTGGGATTTGTAGACGAGCTGAACTCCCGCACACGCTGCACACCCTCCCCCACCCTCTCCCTCCCTACTTTTGGGTCATGTAGTTGATCCAGGGGTTGAGGGTGGCGGTGAAGAGCACCAGCCAGGTGGCCAGGGCGTTGGCCACGGCGGGGCAGTCCTGGCCGGTGAAGGTCTCGTAAAAGCAGGTGGTGATGTAGGGCAACCAACACGCCAGCAGGCACACTGGGTGGAGGGGCGAGCGAGCGAGAGGGAGAGGGAGAGGGAGAGGGAGAGAGATCGCCATTAAAGCGTAGCTTCCTCAACAACAAACAATTTAATGCACTTTTGTATGTTATGTAAATATTTGATACAGTGCTCTTCACATTTATTTATACCTAAGTTGGTTTAAAGCAAAAAAAAACAATTGCAGAAGATTAAATATTGGCTCAGGTTTTAAAATAAGCTTTTTTGCAACACAAACAACTTTAACATACTTGTTTTTCACACCCATTACTTTATATCCATGGTTGGTTTGTAAGACGACCAAAGTTTGAGGGCGGATCTGCAGTGTTCTGCTGTGGGTGGGCTTATCTGGTTTTGTTTCAGAATATAGGAAAGGGATGAATTCAAGATGGTGATCCCAAGCATACGTCAGTCTACGAAGAGGTGGTTGTGAACACACCATTCTTCACTATCTCAAAGCCTCAACCCTATCATTGTCTGTTTTTTTTTGTCAGCAGCAGGATCAGTTTTGGTAATGCGATTTTTATTTTATTTTATTTTTTATTAAAAAGGGAAATTTGACATGAATATAGCTTCAGTATCGTTCCAATTATTATAGGGTTCTATGTATAAAATTAAATAGCCTTCTATTATTACTGTGGCTTTCAGCAGCTACAAGCACATAGTATAGTATATAAATGTCACCTTTTCTGGCAGCTAATCGTAATAGTGTTTTTTAAGAGAGAATTTATAATTAAGCTGAAGTATATACATAACTTTTCTGTTCTTGTTTGATGCGTTTCTAGGTAACCGAGTGCAAGTTGATTAAAACAAATGAACCTTTGCTGCTGCAGTGGAGATAAAATTAGCACTCGTGTCTTAAATTGGATAGCACTCTGCGTCGCTGTTAAAGATATAAATGGCACACGTTGTCTCAAGCTTTAAGGAGTGCCTCTGCCTCTCCATCAGCCCTGTGTTTTCATTGTGTGTCGACTGCACTTGAGAACTGAATTAGCCGCGCTCTTAATGGCCAAGTTTGCGCGAGGGTCCGAACTTACCCACGGCCGTCACCATGACGACGGAGCTCCGGAGGTAGTTGTTGGCGGGCACGTAGTGGCAGTGCTGCTCGTTGCAGACGAACGTTCCCCGCAGCGCCTGGCTCCTGGCCACGTACACCAGGTAAGCGTAGAGCGAGCAGATGACCAGCACGGGCGCGGCGGCACCGGCCACCAGGAAGAGCAGGGCGAAGCCGGCGCCGGAGGGGCGGAAGGCGGGCGTGCAGAGGTACCGGCCGCGGCTGTAGCAGTACGAGCCGAAACCCAGCAGCGGGAGGGCGGCGGTCAGCAGGCACCCCGGCCACAGCAGGGCGAGAACCAGCCGCGTCCGGCCGCGGGTGAAGATCCGCGGGTAGTGCAGCGCGAAGCGGATCTCCGCGAACCTGTCCACCGTGGCCCACATCAGGGAGTGCACGGAGGCCAGCTGGAGGAGGGCGAAGGCGAAGCCGGCAGCCTGACAAAGGGCGCCGTCGCTGGGGTAGCCCTCCGCCGCCAGGCCGTTGTGCACCCCGAACGGCACAGCCGAGAGACCCAGGGCCAGGTCGCACAGGCAGGAGCTCAGGATGAGGGCCCAGGTCTCTGTCCGCAGGCTCTTGTTGAGCGCCACCACCAGCAGCAGGACGGCGTTGCTGCACACTGAGGCCACGCTGGTGGCGACCATGCAAACCACGAACAGCACAACCAAGGACTGCATCCTTACCGAGAAAAGCGGTTAGACCGTGGGAGAGGGGGGAAACCCTACCAGCGCCGTCCCATCATCCCCCCCTGGCGCGGGACAGGGCTCTCGAAGCTAGCGCGAGTTCGCTGATGCGGCGGTGGACGGGGTTCCGTCTGGTGTGGCGCTTCCGCGCAGCTGAAACCTTCAGACTTCAGTCAGTGGAGGAGGAGGAGGAGGGCTTAACCCTTTCTCCGGGAGGGAGAAGTAGTGCGGCTGTGTGAAGAGGAAGTGGCAGTGTTATGGTGACAGTAGAGCAGCTGTCGCACTTAACCGCCGTCGCCGAGCCGTGCTGTGAGACTGGTTCTCCACAGAGGACGGTGGGGGGCTCTGCTCTTGGCTGAGGCAGAACTAATGAGGGCTGCATGCATTGGGCAGGAAGGGTGCCTAATCCAGCATATTAAGCTCTGATCATTAATTATTACCTCTTCGGCTTGCCTGCTAATTATCTGCTTGTGTAAGGCTCGGTTTTTCCGCCCACGTCATTTATCAAATCAAATTGGGCTTTTGAAGCATAATCCGTGTGTATTTAACCCCTCCGTCGTGCATGCATTTTGAAACATTGAAGTCAAAAAGTTTGCTTCACTTTCCAACAGAACGTGCCGTCAGCTTGGTTGTCTCAGCTGGGTGAGGGAGGGGAAAACGATCCATTATAAAACTTCTTTAGACATGCATTGGATTAAACTCCTCGCATTGGATTTAAAAAAAACAAAAGCTCTACCTTGAATGGTTCGTTATACATTTAGCTTAGTTTGATGTAAATACCTTCCTTCTGTGTCCGGTATGGATGACGAGATGCCCAGCTCAAACGCAAAGACCGCAAGGCAGACCAATTCCCACGGGCTGGCGTTTGGAACCGGAGAAAACCCCCCAGACAGTGTAAATGCAATTGTCACTTTACCCAGCCGGCTCGTAAAGGAAATTGTCAGTGTATCGGTGTGGTAACCAATTCAGCCTCAGGATGTGTTTAGAACTCCCGTATTACACAACGTGAGTGAAGGAACACCTTTCCGATCCAGTTACGCGGCGCTGGTTTTTCCCCTTTTTCGTTGGAACTAGGAGGAAATGTATTTTTCAGGGAAAACGGGGCAAGCTGTCGAACTACATTGCATAAGTCTAAGAGCCATTTTTGCCAATCGGAGATAAGAGCGCATTTGAAAAGGGGTCCTGGCTCTGCCGTATGTTCACTGTTCTGTACACAATTACCCAGGAATCCCTGGTTGCCCTGTGGTCATACGCCTACCACTCCTCTCCGATGTTAATATGTTCTTATCGGTCAAAGTGTCAACAGGTGTGCTCTGGCTGAAGTCACATAACAAACATGAAATATGGGGCTTGTGTTTCAGGAGCTTGTGTACACCCAGCGAGGCTTTATAGTAAACCTACTGCGCTAGGCTGATTGACTGCCGTTATACTGAGACAGATGTAATGCAGATAATAATGCCTATGACAGCATTAAAGCATTATTAAATGCTTTTTTATGAACCAGGGATTCGGTAGAGGGATACCAGCAACAAGTATTTGGGATGTGTAGTATTTTGAATGAGTGTAGTTTTAGAATGAATGTAGTATTTTGAATGAATTTAGGAAAGCGTTTGCATAAGAGGGAATTTAGAGGGAGCCCATTTACAGCAGTGTGGTTTAACTTTAGTGTTTTGAGGAGGTGGCAGTAATATGGTGTGTGTCTGTCACCATGTAGCACAACGCGCCCATCCCCCAGGGTGGCCGTGGGGCGGTCCAATTCGTGACCCAGTACCAGCACTCCAGCGGACAGAAGCGGATCCGCGTCACCACCATCGCCAGAAAGTACGTCCCCCACGCACACGGCTCACACAGTTATAACACATATTATGTGCGATGGCGTGAGCGCTGTTTCAAATACACACGCCTCACACAGCTATTACACACGTTGCATGTACAGTTATGTTTTTTCGCATTGTTAAAAATTTAGTGCATTAAAACATTTTAATCTAACATGAGCCTATCGTCTGAGTTTAACCGTACAATCGAGCCCATAAACGGTCCCGCATTCAGTACCGTTGGGTTCTCCACTCCCCCGAACACCATTATTCACTTGGTGAGGTTGGACAGTTGTTTTGGAGAGTTCCCGGTGGGCGATTGGGCTCATGCTGAGAGTATGGGCCCTGCACAGTTTGCTGTGAGACTGACACCGAACTCCCTCGTCAGGGTTCGCACGTGAGCCCAAGGGAGTGTCAACAGGAAGTGCACCTCGCTGTATAACCGCGGCAATCTGTTGCCGTGACGCCCAGCATGAACTAAGACGCGGTTGCATCTGGATGACCCGCGAAGCAGACTTGCGTGGATATTGTCATGTGGTTTGCTGTGTGTCTATCTGCCTCCTGCGTTGTGCTGATCTGCCGTTGACGTTGGGTTCGAGAAGGACCTGCTCCACGAGCTGCCTCTTCCTCACAGTTGTCGACGGGGTCTAGGCACGCTCTCCCACCGAGCCTCACATTTACCCCTCGAAGATAATTGATGCTGCCTAATTGCAGATTTGCACCGAGTTCAGTTAGTTTCCTTGGGAACGGGTATTTACACGGAAGGAGGAATCGGGGAAGATGTTCCCTTGAGAGGACCTCGGAGGAAGTCTTCCTCTCCACTCCTAATGGCTAATCTGTCTCACACTTAAGAAGTTTAAAACGAAGATGTTCAGCCTCCTCTGGTAGAAATGCTCACTGTTACAACCACACTGACAAAATGTGTTCTCTCAGCTGTGAGCTTGAAGTTCAAATCATGGGGTACCCTGGGCATCATAGTCCAATGATCTAAGAAATGTATAAAAGCCCTTTCCGATGTTCACTAGAGACGTTCTACTGCCCCATCTAAACCAGTTTCAGAGAGTGGAATTCTGCTGAGTCGCCGACGTTGCTCTTACCCCTAGCTGAGACATAGGAGACGTTTAGACGGGGCAGTAGAACCAGTTTCAGAGTGGAATTCTGCCGAGTCACCGCCGTTGCTCTTACCCCCAGCTGAGACACAGGAGACGTTTAGACGGGGCAGTAGAACCAGTTTCAGAGAGTGGAATTCTGCTGAGTCACCGCCGTTGCTCTTACCCCCAGCTGAGACACAGGAGACGTTTAGACGGGGCAGTAGAACGAGTTTCAGAGAGTGGAATTCTGCTGAGTCACCGCCGTTGCTCTTACCCCCAGCTGGGCCGACGCCCAGACCCAGATCCAAAGCATCGCCGCCTCTTTCGACCAGGAGGCCTCGGCAATCCTCATGGCGCGGCTGGCCGTGTACCGGGCTGAGACGGAGGAGGGTCCCGATGTCCTGCGCTGGCTTGACAGACAGCTCATCCGCCTGGTGAGTGGGAGGCATGGGCCCCCGAAAATTAGGCTTTTACAAAAAGATTCACAAAATAAAAGTGCTGGGTCCGGGGTCTGAGGCGAATGACTGAGGTAGAGAAGCTAAATTTCACTTTATCGCTCTGGTTTCAGGGGAAGGGGGCTAAAACTCATCTCAACTCAAGTTGCTAAAGTTTTAAAAGGAATTAATTCGACTAATTATAGAGGCACTTGCATGTTAAGTTCTGTGAAAAAGACCCGGGGGGGGTCAGGCAAAAGTTGGATAAGAGCCAATTTAAAACCAACATCAAAAAGCACTTCTTCAGACTGTGTCCTAATTGCATGAAATAACTTATGATTTGCAATGGAAGTGGTGCCTTTGGGATCCTTTTAAAGGGTCTATTAAACTCGCTGGGCGATCGTTGGCCCCACTTTCAGCACAAGTTTAAACTTTTTCACCCTAAGACATTCACCCATGAGCGTGAGACGGTCACAACTGCAATGATGTCTCATTTACAGTGCCAGAAATTTGGAGATTACCATAAGGACGATCCCAACTCTTTCCGCTTTTCAGAAACGTTCTCCCTCTACCCACAGGTGAGTGATCCGGTCAGAACAATTAGGGACCTGTCTTTGTAAAGGGGTATCTGTAAACTATGTTGGTTACACAGCACAACACATACTGATTTGGCTGTGGGTGCTTAAATGGGTGAAATTTGAGTCTGGTTTTGAGAACAGTGCCTGGCTTTTGTTGAATTACAATTTAGCCAAAAATCTAATAAGATCTCGTTGATCTGGAATACTTTGTATGTGTCCAGAGAAGTAACAGAGAAGTCGCAAACATCAGTAGCTTTTTTTTTTTTTTTTTTGTTGTAAAAACTGAATTCCAAACAAAGCAGAGTTTGTTAAATTGAGTGTCCTGAAACTTCTGTTACATACTGTGTAATTGTACACAATGGCATTCATTCAACGGACGGGGGTCCCGAGGAAACTTCTCAAGTGTGATCTAACTTTTGACTGCTGCAACATCACTCAACAGCATTAAGTGTAAAAGTGTGAGTGTGTGAGAATGTATTTACTTCTGTGTTTAGGTTGTATTTTCTCATTTATTCAGTTTTATGTTTGATAGGGTCTGGTGACAGGTTTTTTTAAAACGTGGATTGGCAATGTCTTTGGGGGCCAGTATTTGTTGTATTGAGCAGATTTTAAGAGTTTAAATGGAACCCGTTTTCCGTTTGGGGCTCAGCTGTCCCCACCAGTGTCTTTGTGACTGTCTTTCTCTTTCCCCCGCTGTTTCCCCTTTAGCTGAAAGTGTTGTGTGTGTGTGTGTGTGTGTGTGAGAGAGTGCGTTTCCTTTAGCTGAAAGTGTTGTGTGTGTGTGTGTGTGTGTGTGTGTGTGTGTGTGAGTGAGAGAGTGCGTTTCCTTTAGCTGAAAGTGTTGTGTCGCCACAGTTCATGTTCCACCTGAGGCGGTCACCCTTTCTGCAAGTGTTCAACAACAGCCCGGACGAGAGCTCGTACTACCGACACCAGTTCATGCGCCAGGACCTGACCCAGTCGCTCATCATGGTCCAGCCCATACTCTACGCCTACTCCTTCAACGGGCCCCCAGAGGTACGTCTGCTGTTCTGTGGGACGGGGGACGGGGGACGGGGGGGGAGGTTGTGCGAGGGGCAAACGTGTCTGCACGTCGAATGCAAGGCACCTTTTTTCATTTCTGTTAGGGAAAATTTAGTAGCTCAGAACACTCAGAAAAACAATTCATACTTTATCAACTGCACAAGAGAAATAGAAATATTCGTTCTGGCAACTGCTGTCCTCCTTTCCGCTGCATATTTATCTACTCAGCTCCCGCCAGTTCTGTAAAACCTGCTATATTTTAACATTGTGTTGGTTACTCACTTTATACACATGACTATCCTTAGTGACGGTGACCTCTCTGTCCCAAGTAGTGATGGGGTGGGGGCCTGAACAGTGTCAGTCCCTGCTCCCAACGACTAAGGTCATTTACAGATAACCTTTAACTGTATTAGGCCGATTGCATGTCCAATGTTAGCCCTGTCAGTCTGTGCCAGTCTCACACACCCATGATCCCTCAGAGGAAGTCTCTCAATGTTATCCTGCATTGATTTCTTAGCCCGTACTGCTGGACAGCAGCAGCATTCTGCCTGATCGCATTCTCCTCATGGACACCTTCTTCCAGATTCTCATCTACCACGGGGAGGTAAGCTTTGGTTGTCTGGGTGGGTGGCGTTTCAGGGGCTCGGATCTATTTATTATTCAATTTCAGTTAAAGCCAACCAGACTGCGTGTCGTTTGTTTCCATGTTCTGTGTCCGTCTATAAGGCTTTGAAGGTCGTTGTCTGGTTTCCACATCGTTTGTCAGATCCTGGCTCAATAGGCCTTAAACATGGCTGTCTCGATATACACAGTGCCGCCCTTTTTATATAAAGTTTTGTCCCTGTAAAATCACTGAAATGGAAGCAGTGGTTTGTGTCAACCTGTTGTACTCACGTGGCTTTTTTATGAGTGTGCTTTACTTCAATGGATTACTCCTAAATTGGCCTGCAAGTATACAATGTGTGTATTCAGCAGTGAATATTTGCAGGATGTATTTGTTTGAAGATCGCAGTTCCGTCATTTGTCGCCTGGGAGCAACCGATATCGCATTTTAATTAGACGAGTAGTGGTGATTAAAACACTAGACACGAGAGTCAGGATTCCCAGCTGCTGTGCGAGCGGCTAACGATGAGAGCGTAGGCCGCAGCGGCGCGAGCGGCTAACGATGAGAGCGTAGGCCGCAGCGGCGCGAGCGGCTAACGATGAGAGCGTAGGCCGCAGCGGCGCGAGCGGCTAACGATCAGCGCGTAGGCCGCAGCGGCGCGAGCGGCTAACGATCAGCGCGTAGCCCGCTGACACTTTTTTGTAAAAGAACAAAAACGGGGTTCAATTGACCAGTCAGATGTGTTACAGAATCCTTTTCCCTGCTTGCATAAATGAAAATACTTCCAGAATTATTTTCGGCATCCCATTTTAGCTTGGAAGACAGTTAAAAAGTTGCTTCCTGTCAACTTTGTACCCAACACTGAAGATGCTGGAGAAATTCTCTTTTTAGGCAGACAAGTTTCACCTGACAATTTCCCCTTTTCTTTGGGGGTTTCTTGAAACTGCTATAAGTTTATGATGGTGTGGTTGAGAAAAAAAGTTTAGTAGTAATGTAATGTAATGTAATAAGAAGTATTGGTTTCAGTTTCACTCCACAGGTTTTTATAACTGCATTTTATAAGATCATCAGTCATCCTCTGTGGGGGGGGGGGGGGGGGGGGGGGGCGGGGGGGGGGGGGGGGGGGGGGGGGGGGGGGGGGGGGGGGGCGGGGGGGGGG
>JAOYSI010005306.1:0-10992 GCA_025775065.1 Hiodon alosoides
AATAATAATAATAATAATAATAATAATAATAATAATAATAATAATAATAATAATAATAATAAGCAGTAGCCAAAACATTCAAATACTAATACTGTTCGGCCAAGGTTGTGGGCGAAACTTTGTCTGAAAATGAATTTAAATGAAGCTCTGCTAGATTACTCAAAATCAAACAGTAGTGTATGCGTACAGATGCCAACTTAAGAGGAACGGGAATTCAGAGGGAGGGGGGTTATAATTTTTATAACCTAAAATTAGTTATAAATCTCAGAGGGTGGAATAGTAGAATGATAAATATTATGTTAAATATACCTTTCTTGCACTGAAAATACTGTATAAATATGAGAAATCAATTTCCAAAGTTTTCAACAAGGATTTTATTTTTAAAATGCAATTGCATAATTAAATGTAAACAGGTGACGATTAATTTAAATATAATGTTCAGTGGAAACCCAGCCATATGCTGCAAATTTGGTTGAGAAAGAAAAGTAAAACAGTAGACAAGTAAGAATTCCACACAAGAGGTATTTTCCCTCTAACCAAAAATTCATTAAATCAAACACTTAAATGTGATAATCCATTTCTTACTTAATCCTTCTAATTGTTTCTCAAACCCCGAGCCGACAACACGGTCGCCATTATTTTTCTCCTTCATCGCCAGAGACAGCACCCGAATTCCAATAGAACGTTTCGTGTTGGCTCATATTGAACAGCGGATCAATTATCGGCTGCTGCGTTTTCATTTGCTAATCCATAATTTCTCAAGCCCTGGGACGTAAAAAGGGAGCAGATAATGCTCTGATACTTTATTTTACTCTTTGAACATTGGAGGCAGCTGGAGAGAGATTAGATGCCAATTACAATTTTTTTTTTTGCCCTAGTTTTCTTAGTTAGTCTCTAAACCACGCTGCCACCCCAATCTGCTTCCTCGCACAGATATACGGTTATAACGAAGCCAATCAGATCGGTATGTCAACATAGTTTTTAATTTTTATTGTTGCCGGGGCTGTAGTCGCTGCTGTTGTTCAGCCTAGTTCTGTATGGCACACGTTAAAGTTTCGCATTGCTCCAAAAGGAAAACTGTAATTAAATGTGACTGGAAATTTTTAAATGAACAAAGGTCAAAAGCCATGGTAAACTTGAGCAATCCCTTTAAATCTATTCTGTTTTTACATTTTTTAAATTAAATTTTTACTAGCCTCCAAGTAACCGCGTCATTCAACTGATACCTTGGAGACCAAGGGAAACATGACCATCTTTAAACTAATGTGCTCCGAATAGTCTGTCAGCATTATTTCCCTGTGAAATGGATTCAGAGTTAATTTAAGCACTTTTAAATATGAAAGAAAGAGGTTATCTGTGCTTACACTGCGCGAGTTCATGGGCACAGGGCTATCGATCGCTCCGATTGCCCCTCTGAAATTCCAAACGGCTCGTATTTTAAGTCTTTTATGTCAATATGTTATAAATTTTGCCGGGCCATCTTTTTGTCGTTGTTGCTGCTGCTGCAATTATTACTAAGATTTAAACAACATAATCTAAATGGCTACATAATCCTTAATGCATGATACCATCGGTTACCATCTCTCTTCTCTAAGATATATTTCCTACGCACTCTTTATCGGTTGAATGCGAACTGGTAATTATACCATGGTATAAGCAATAAAATACAATTGAGTTATTAAAACAATAAACGTATCTTGTGTAAAAATCTTACGTAAAAATGCCTTTATAATGAAAATAAAAACACAACGGCCAAACGCAGAATGTGTAAATCTCCCATTCGGTCCCGTGTCACACAGCGAACTCTGACAGGTCCGTCTTGGGGATGGCTTGAGTGCACACCAGGAGCAAGAGAAAGGGGAGGAGCCCTATCCGACGCTAGCTACGCACGGTTCCTCTGCTCACAACAGGATTAAAAACTGAAAATTATCCAACATACGTGTCCAATATCCTGTTTTTAAATTTATTTTCAGTTTTTCGGTAAAAGAAGGAAAAACTGCCCCCATGTGGTTGTACTTGTTACAACAACCAGTCCCGTGCACTTCTATGACTCTCAGTCAGGTAGGGATTTTGTCTAGCAGTCCGGACCGAATTGTCTCTTCTATTTAAGTGACATGCAAGCAGTGTGCATCTTTGCAGTGCTATATTTACTGGAGCCCCCATAGCCCCGCCTGTCCATCATCCGTAACTAGGGCCAGTCCACAACCGCGGGGGTGTCACAGAAGGACCAAGCACGTGTTCATTCATAGTTTATCCGGCAATCCTAGGTTATATGTGATGTTTAAAAACTCTTGTTCCATAAGAGCCAGTGACAGAATGAGCACTGGAGTCTGATGTCAGGATATAATTCTACGATGGAGGCCCTGTTGTGGATCCTTTTGGAAACGTCTCGCGAATCCACCATGGATCCCGACCCAATTACAAATGGGTCACAAATTTTGAAGGAATATCAAATGAACTGCATGCCTCTTAGCTCAACCTGGTTTACGGGCGAATGCCTGATGAAGAAATAACGCAATGGAAAGCAATATACTGTATGCATCCCGATACGTGTACTAAATAAGACGGTGTAGGCGTTATCAAAAGGAATAATATTAAACAAGCAGTGTATCTAGGTCTCCTCTAATATATTCATGTAGTTACGGGAACCCGTCAGTCAATCCTCACTTGCGGGGTATGATCAAAGCCACTCTTGCCTTCTATTCCTGTTTTACAGTCTTCGTAGTTCTCTGCAGCTGTTTTACACATTTAAACCTGCATATTTCTTCAGGAGGAATCATTTGTATAGGTAGCAGTTTTTATATTTTGTCTGAACCGTAATGCATACCCCCCTGCCCCCTCTCGACAAAACTCCTCTACGACAAACTGCTGCTCCATTTATTCTGTTAAAGTTCCATTGGTATCTCATGCTCCCAGGCCCAATGGCATCCATTAGCATCCATTAACCCACACAATGCTAAAGAACTGTGCAGGGCTCCACTTCAAAATCAAAGCTTCTCAAACATGATGCAGGATGTGACCTAATGCACCCTGATCTCTGACTCAGAACTGAACCCAGCTTTCTCAAAGTGAGGCACGACCACCCCGAAACGATTAGCTTGCTACGGGTAAAGATTCAAGCAATAAGCCCAGGTAGTGGACTTGTGTTTAATTGTAACAAATGGGTCCTTCTATAGCTCCAACCCGTGCAAAGGGATGGAAATGAGCTCACCTGTCGATGGGAGCGTCGCCCGGGCCCAAGGGCCTCGACCCAGAACCGTTTTTGAGGGAGTCCTGTCGGGGGAGCCCGTGAGGTCTGTGTTTGTCTGACGCTGGTGCTGAGGCGTCCCCTGGGGGTCCCGGGTAGTGAGACGGACCCTGCAGTTTGGCCTTCTTCTCCTGGGGCGCCTCCTCGTGACGGTGGCCCTCAGTGCGGACCGGCCCCTGCAGCGTATTGGAGCCGCTGCTGTAGAACCATGCCCCGGACTTGGTGAGGATTTCTTGTTGTTTTCGGCACAGGTTGCAGACCCACATGACCTGTTCGCAGAGGGATTGGGTTATGCTCTGCCGCCACATTACCGAAAGGCATCAATCATTCATTAAAACATCACAATCAAACTAAATACTTGGAGCCTAGAGGGGAAATCTATATCTTTTGAGGTTTACATATTGCACAGGTAACATTTTATGAAACCTGTCCTGTCTAATGGAATGATTCAGACTTTTTGGTGTGCAGCACTGCCCCTAAGTCAGACTGACCACACCAGACAAGCCATACACACACAGAGTGGCCTACTGCTCGAACAGGCCCATGTGCCCCGTTATAATTGGTATCTTGGTATGAATACCATTATGTTCTGCTCAGTTTATGGGCCTCCAGATGGTTCTAGGGTGAGGTTCAGTGGGAAGGAGATTACGCAACAGCGACACATGCCCGTGTTGCGACCCGCGCGCTGTCAACAGTACACCGGAGCGCGGGGAAGGAAACTCCTGGGGCTAAGTCCAGGCAGGACACTGCAGAGACAGCTCCTGGGAGCTTAGAGCAATGAGGAGAGTCAGCTTGCTGAGTCACCATGGTTACTGGGGGTATTACTGAACTGGTAGCATTCTAGAACCGGACAGGAAATAAAGGACTGGGCCTCTCTCTCTCTCTCTCTCTCTCTCTCTCTGCACATGCTCAGCGGTGGAGCTAGTTTGCGTCACGGGTCTTAGGAACCAGCAGGGGCTCATTTGTCACCCTGACACATTCACTGCAACACTGAGCAGGCGTGTCCCTACATCTCGACACCGTCTTTATATCCCAGTGATGATAGTTTCGCTGATCATATGTACTAAAGCCATGTAAAACGCTAAGGCATGCAGATTTGGGGCAGGGGCGGTCTGGGTGAAACAGTAGGCAACAAAGTAATTGAACATGGTAATAAAGGCAAATTTTTAAAATGACGTGTCCCAAACCCTACCAGCCTATAATTATCTCAATGTATTAGACAGGTAAGACACATTGCCTACAATGGCTGAAGATACACTTCTTTCTTGCCACTTTCAATACCTCCTCATATTGCCACAGGCATCTTTTGTCTGCTCAATAAGTGAAGCTTTGGCAAGCGCGGAACAAAAACAAAGCAATGCACAGACAGCAGGAATCCTCCGGGTCAAATTTAACCAGGGGGAAGGGAAGAGGGTGCTCAATGACCCTGCCAGAAAACCCCCAACCCTGTCTTGACGGCGATGGAGCCAGTGGTGTGATCCACCTGGCTCTGTTTTTTAGGAGCCCACCAGATTCAGGCTACTTTGTGAGCCTTTCCTGGTAGAAAGATCTCGATACTGAGAAGGATTTATCCTGGAGCCGGAGGATGATATGCACTTTACTTTTAGGTGTCGCACACTTTGCCCATTTGTTGTCATTCTCCATGCCATACAGACTTAACAACAGACTAGCAATAATTTAACAAGGCCAGTGATCTATCCAATCACACAAGCTGCAGCCATTCCGTTTCATATTCAGCAACAGCCTGCTCTTGTCATTTCTGCAAGCCAACATTGCCCTATTCCTCCAGTTTTTATTTTATTTTAATAATTTTCTTACTGTGAAAATAAGACTTCCGTAACAAACTCTTTAATAAGCAGAGTCAGCATTAAACCAGTTACAATCCAGCGCTCTAGCCTGCTAGTTTAACAATAGAAATACAGAGCCACCGAAAGAACGTGCTAGACGTTTCGTCGTTCAGTGAGAACCTAATCTGATATTACAGTCCAAAACCACGAGAGCTAAAGGCACATCAGATATGCCTCAAAAACCTAGCGTCTTTGTTTAGAAAAGCTAAAGCATTTTTAGGCTCGATACATAGTTACAGGTACGTACATCCGAAACATATCTTTATATGCGAAAAAAATAATACTAGTGGAGAAAAGATTTTAAAACCTGGCAAAACCTTGCAACAACTGCAAAAACCAAAAACTTTTATTCCAGTATTTTAAATATTTAAAATTAAGTAGTTAAGAAGAATAGGCTAATTACAGCGACTGTAGTGTTACATCGACGACAACAGAAAAAATTCGCAACTGGCCAATCGGTAACTCCCTCTTGTGGACTACAATAATCACTGCAATATACCTTTTTTGTCGGAATTGGAGAACAAAAAGTTTCATTTCGTCCACAAATTTAGAAACACTTAAGTATGCTTTGAGTGAGCATAAAATAAATTAACCTCTGATTATAAATAAAATTCAGATATTCAATCTTTAATTATTTTATCTTAAACGTTATGAAATATCTCAATGTTCCACACAAAATACTATGTAAAAACGTGGTTCGGCACAGTAAAAAGGCAACATTGGAACAAAAAATAACAGTGTGTTAAGAGCCCCAAAATTGTATTCCCAAGCAATAAAGAGCAGCCATTCCGTTAAACCCCAATCAACATTACCCATGCAGTTATCTCTAAAGCATTCATTCTTTATCTAGTTTTTTACTCAATATGGCATCATGAAGTCTGTGAAAAACAAGAATCCCCCCCCCATTATGGCTCACGTGGTCCGACCCCGTCTCACACGTGTGCCATCAGGATTTAATGAGCTTCTAATTTTAGAGCTGAGCAACTGATAATAAACCCAGGGCCTTCAAGTTTCCCCCCAAGTTAATGAGCCGCATTGAAAGACATTAATAATAAAGAAAAATCGTTCGCAGCAGAACAAAAATGTCCTGCGCGGCCTGTAAGCCACATGGAGTCTGTGCTACCCTGAGGAGACTGAAAGCAGGACGTATTTCCTGTACTCCTGTTTGGACCTCAGCTCTCGGGGTGTACCAGCTGCCCAGCCTTGGTCTTGCCAACACACGGCTAAGTGATGAAGTGATAAAGTTGTGCTTTACTAGTCTGGCACGTCTCATTAGTAGTTGTGAGGCTGAGGATTTAAATTGATTTGCATTTTTTTCTCCTCATTGTGTGTGTATATCCCCACATATCACATTGATAAACATGTAGTTTACGTGACGTGACGGCATATTCCAATTTTGTTCAGACCAGGGAGCGGATTTATACAACAAAGGGCATCGATAATATTTTTTGTGTATTTACAAATTTTAATGTTAAATCAGTTCATAAATCAGTTGCACATGGGAAAAAAATTTCATTAAAAAAATACACACACATACACATATATATGTATATATTAGTTGTTAGGTAACTGATTGGTTTCTAATCAAATTCAAAATTACATTACTAATCATTAAAGCTGATCTATTTATCAGCATGCATAGTATTGTATCTACACCGCGGTTTAAATAAGAAAGCTAATTATTAGTGTACATCTTAAACCGTAGCAACTATTATTTAAAAACGAAGCCAATATTGAATATTCTTAGCTCCATAAAGATAAATAAATAAAACGGAAGAAAACATATATGTTTATTTGATAAACAAATAAAATATAGAGTTATCTATCAGTACACAACAAGCTCAAAAAAATGTTTAGACTAGATTCGACGGTTGTTGACTTCTTCACGGTTAGCTTGTTCCGACATGTGTTAAAAGTAACCCTAACAATTTCTACGTAAAAGACAAACACACGAGCCTATTTCGCTTACATTTTGGCGTCTTATCCATGATGGTGTGAGCCATGATGCCGGTTCTGGAAGAAACGCTTAAAACGCACGTTTTAATTTTTCCAGCACCACGGACAGCTCCCGGTCGTACCGCTTAGGAGCTAACGCAGCTTCTATTTTTCAATGCATCGAATCGCCCAGTTTACTTTGTTCCGGCCCGGCAAAATACGAAATTATGATCCAAGATATATCCAGTGTCAAGATACAATCGAGCTAACCCCTGGTCGTCATGTTAGCTCTATTTCAAAGCTGAAACAATGCATGATAATAAAAAAAACAACAACAACAACTACAAAAGCTAGAATTCCCGATCTACGCGGTTGTGGCTTCCGTAGAGAGGAAAAAGACGTGATCGAGTGAGCAAGACGGAGTATAATCGTGTTTTCTCCATTCCTCTATTACTAGTTATGTCTTCGTCAATTATTGATGCAGGCGCTAGTCTCCAGCCACAGGAGCTGAATTCTGCTCATTAAGAATGCAAAGCGTCCCCTGCTGTGCCAAACGACCCAACAGTACTCAAAGAAGGCAAAGTGTGCCCTTATCCGTGTGCAACGCAAACAAAATGATTCGGCGGACTATCTCTGATGACTAATTACATAGTACACGATCTCTACTTTGTAGAGGTTAGAGGGACGCCAGCCCAGATAGCAAACAGAGAACAGAACGGTTCAAAGGGAAAGAATCGACGCAACACATATTTCCCTCCACTGATACTGATTAAGCTTTCATTACAGATTAGTCATTCACACCGAAGGCAGCTTCTTAGCGGGTGTTTTCTTTCCGTTTTTGAGAACAGCAATAAAAACGCTGAGGCGTATGTGTGACTCATGGTTTTCTGGGACTTGAAGTATAGTTACTGTCGTTAGAACTACATTAATTCTGCTGTTTAAAAAACGTCCTGCCACTCTTGCCAGGGGCATACGCCCATGCAGTGGCTATTGTCCCAAGTTAATTTGTCACCGTTGAACCTCGCCACACATCATTCAAATGTTTATAATTGATATACATTGATTAGAACAAAAACTACCAAAATACATTTCAATATTGTCAAAGAGGCCACTTCTCTGTCATTCATGTTTAAATTGATACATTCCATGTAGAGCAGGTTTACCTCTGCCTTGCATTAACGGGTGTGCGACACAACTGTGACATATTGCTGGCTCGACAGTGTCTCTTTCTGGTGTCGTATAACAGGACAGTATTATTCAAGCACCCAGTTTGGTTCTGTGTCTGGCACAGGGACGGCAGCGCTCTCTCAACAGAAGCCTTTGAGGTTCGTAGCAGGGCATGCATGGGTCCGCGCCAGACAGAGGCGGCCGGGACAAGGGCAACTTTACCTGCTGGGGTGCTGAAAGAGAAGCTTGTCACCCAGCACTACAGGGCAACTCAATCCACCGCAACCCAACCCCAGGGGCCGGTGACCGTATCGCCCCGGACTGCGCAGGCTCCAGACAGCCTGCTCAGTCCAGCCCGGGGTTCGTCTGAAGCTCTGCTCCGAACACAGAGTGGATCCAACTGCACAGTACACATGCTTCCCATCTATGTCCGATGAAATTACTTTCTGGTAGGCTCAAAGGCAAGGGGAGTGAGGTATTCGTGAATTCAACACTTTTCAGCTGATCTTTCTATCGAGTGGCAATGATAATAAACTGCGGGAAGGGAGGCAATGATAAATAAAAAAACCTAACGAGACAGTCTAATTGAAAGATTATTGTCATGCTCGAGGGTTTATGTTGCCAACAGAACAAGTTAGAGTCTTAACTTTGAACATTGGCCAAGGCTTCACTGTTGAGAGCCCCCGTGGCGGCTCGGGGAGGCCACCTGACACAGTTGGCACACACCCCCCGTGACCCAAATGATACAGCATTCTTAAGTCCAGCAAGGTCGGGGAGCCGGTGCTCTTCTGTGTGTTACCTCTGGGGAAAAAAACACGACCCCATGCATAATTCAGGGCCAGTGAATACGGAGCCTGCTGCTGATCAGGATCAAGCATCAGGTTTTAGAGAAAATGTGAGTTTTATATAGAATAACCTCTCACGGCAACTGCTCTGCATGAACAGCAAAGTTCAGTCAGATATTCCCCTGTTTGTGAACTAAATAATGACTAATTAATCAGGCTTTGTAGGACATGAGGCATTCGTATTTCTTTCAACACAGCATCCCTCATTTACAATTCCACTTATAATTTGATCTTTTTTAATTGTGTCGTCTTCTTAATCATTGCTAATAATATCTAACTTGGAAACCTGACCGGCAGCGGTCCCAGTATTTCAACAGGGAGGAGAAACTGAAGATGCTAAATGCACTGGTTGACCGGATACCATGCCAAACTGAAGCTGGTGACTTCTAGTCACCTAGTCTGATTGGTCAGTTTAGGCTGTGAGACCATCTCTGGGCCAACGGTCAGCGGTCAGATGCAGTTGGACTGGTGTTACTGTACCCTGAGTAAGCGGCTGTCTTGATCTGGTCATAGACTCATCAGGCAAGCTGTGCGATAGATTATCATGTAGCCAAAGAGTGAAAACAATAACCATCCAAACTACACAAGGATAAATGAGCAAATAAATCGTACATTTTTAGATATTAACCTTCTACTTCGGTCAGACTTCTAAAAAGTTACTTGTGGTTGCCAAACATTTGAAAATCTGTGTGGCAGTCTTTCTACTTTATTTTTTTAATTTTATTTTATCCTTGTTTAGCTGTGCATTGCATGAAACACCACTGTACATACGACTGAAGGTCATCACATTTAGAGATACAACAATTACACCGAGAGGAAGAAAACGTGATGCTAACCACTTTGTCCTCCTGTTGCATGTCCGAGGTAGCAACAACGCAGCACACAGAGGGGCAGGAGGAAAAGAGCATGATTGAGATTAGCACAGTCTCCAGCATTGCACACAAACAGGACAGATTTATATTGATAACTGGAAGATAAAAAAAGGGGAACATATTGAGATCTCAAGCACTTTAAAAAGCCTAGGAGTTTTCAATTTAGACGCCTTTTTTTTTTGCTTGACTACAAGAAGGAGCAACGTAGGTAGATATTAAACAATATATAAAGCTGAGCGCCGTTGTGGGAAATAGTCAAATTGACTCAAATATTTGGTGACTGGCTCCCTCTTGTGGCCACTATAATTACGTATAAAGAAATGTCTGGAGCCTATAATAAAGCAGCTAAACAGGTGATACAGACATAGAATCTCTTTATCCAGATATTACTCACAATGACAAACACTGTTAAATGACTAAAAACTGCTAATCTGTTGTACATCAATGTGTCACCGGCTCAAAACACTGCTCCAGTTTACGTCTGCGTCTCCCAGGATTTCAGTTACAAACGGCTGAGGCACGCAGGCTAATTTTGAATATCGTAACACAACGCAGAAAAAAAGGTACCACTCACCCTGACCTCAAAGCTGCAGAGCTGTGCTGCTCTGTTTACACTTGTGGGAAAATGTTTTAATACAGACATGACATGGCCTCATCTTTGTGTTGCTGTGAATGCTATGTTAACACTACTGCCAGTTGGCATGATGTAACGGAATGTGAATTAGAGTACAACGGGACATTCTATAATTCACTCCCTGTATGCAAGAGTCAACCTACACTGGTACATTAGACCTTCTGAGAATATGTAACGTGAGTTTTTATTTTATTTTATTACAGTTAAATAGTGACTGACAGAAGCTGAGGGGTAAGACATTGTAATTGTCCAGGGAAACCTGCAGATTTCCATCAACTGTTTAATTTGTCTATCTGTAGTTCTCGCTTATAGTTTTTTTACTACTCTAAATATAGCATATGTGAGACTGCCTTTTTTTAACTTCTTTATTTTCTACACTGGAGCTCGTATTCCCATAAGGAAAAACATATTACAGAATTTATTTCATGCAGTTCCACTCACTTCT
>JAOYSI010005307.1:0-13641 GCA_025775065.1 Hiodon alosoides
ACCTCCCATTAGAGGAAGGGCGGGTATGTTTGAATTGTACAAAAAGCTGTGTGCCGTGGGTGTTCGTTTGGTTGTTCTGCGAACACCACGGCTTTTGTTGTGTTTACATAATAAAATTTCCTAAATTTCCTGAAGAACCACGTCTCGTCTCCTAACTACAGTTTTTTACGGAAAAGATTGAAAACATTCATTGTCGGTCGAATTGGGAACTACGACACTGCCCCTACCCCTATCCTCCGGATATTATCTTTTTTTTTTGCCACTCCTCTACTGGAGGGCCTCGCACATCATGAACATTTAAATCCTTTAATTCTACTCCCAGTGCTGGTCAGCAGAGGATGGGCTCCCCCATTAACCCGGGTTCCTCTCAAGGTTTCTTCCAGCCAGCCCAGGGAGTTTTTCCTTGCCACTGTTGCCACTGGCATGCTTTTGGGGAGTCAGGTCAGGGACATACTCTATTTTTCTGTGTGTAAAGCATCTTTGTGACATGGCAACATGTGAGAAGCGCTGTATATAAATAAAATGGATTGATTGATTGATTGAGGTGTATCCCACCACTTATTTCATGAGTCTGCAGTTTTTTCTGTACCTGTTGATTCAGAAAGGTGTTCTGAAGGTGTACTTGATTGTGATATAAACTTTCTATACGAAAGTCCCTATTTCCCTAACCACAATTTCTTTCAGGAAAGGTTTTTATGGGAACGTTGTTTCTCAGTGGAAGGCAAATATCATGCTTCAAGTACTAACATAGCCTCCCTGCGAACCTAAATAATTAGCGAACCTATACAATGAAGCTCTTATCCCTTAAGACAGTCATCTTGACCATCTTGCCAAAAAAAAAAATCATATAAAATCATATCATTATCAGTGAAGTTGTCAGTGAAACTGGGAGCCTTGTTTCCCCTGCACTTCCATTCAGGGAGCATATCCTTTCATGCTTTGTGCAGTGAGAGCATTAGTGTACTACGTGAAACAGAGAGCTTACATCAGTCCAAACTGTTGTTTGTCTGCCATGGTTCACAGTCGCAGGGCACTGTCAAAACAGAGAATATCCAAGTCGAGGCAGAAAGCTGCCTCCACCAAAGACAGTCAAAGACTATTCCACGAGAGGACAGGCAAATGTTCCGGGGTACTTCTGTCACTAACATCTTCAATACAGGGGTCTGGGAAACTCCCCACACATTCACCAGATTCTACTGTCTTAACATTGTGGATGCAAAAAGTCCTGGAATTGGAACGAAGGTCCTGATGCCTGTGCACACGTATGTAAACATGTTGGTCTTACTCCAGCTGCGTAGAGCCCTATGGCTGTCCTCACGTTATTATCATAATCGAAATATAAATATTAACCATCTGTCTTTGTGATTGCTGTGGTGCCGCAGTGGCTTGGAAGAAAAATAACTAACTCTTGCAACTCCAATATTTCTGGGATCATTAGTGAGGGTTAACATTTCTATTTCAGGAAACCACGGTAATGATAACTTAACCCAATAATAACTCATGTATTGTCTATTAAATATGATGTTTACTTTGTTTGTTGTCCTTATTGGGTTTTTAAATTTTGAAATCTGGTCAATAACATTTTATACATCTTTCTGAGAAGCATAAATAAGAAAGATTATGATATAAATGCAAAATTAGGAAATGACCAGTATATTGTGGCCACCATTCATTTTTTGGCTTCTTACAACATGCAGAATCAAATTTTCAGTGTCTCGCTATTCAGTGTTCCTTGCTTTTTTGGATTGGAACAGAATTCATGTGGTTGGAGTCTGTCATAGCAGTTATGCGCAAGACCTCTAGAGATTTTTATCTCATCGTTTCATGCTTAATTATGTATTATTATTATTTTGATACTTTATGATTTGTGTATTATGATATAGAAATAATTTAGAGAATTCTCTTGAAAGTGTCAAGGTTGTGTGGCAATCCCGGGGCTTACGGACGGCAGAGGCGGCAGAAGCCGCTCCCCTTTCAAGCTCGGGGCCAGGTTCTTGAGGGGCGTTACGTTCCCTCCCCAGCAATCACTGGCACAGCTGACACTTATCGGCTGATTGGGGAGGGAAAGGACAAAAGCCGGCAGACACCAGGGAAGAGAAGGTGAAAGTAACAAATGCCGATCGGGAAAGACGTTTGCTCTGTTTTGCAGCTCCAGCCAGAAGAAGTGCAAGAGTGAAGCCCCGAAATCTCCCCCGAACGAGGAGGACGAGACGCCGACCTTACCGACGACTAATTGTGTTTTGCCCCGATCCGGAAGGAATTTCAGTTGTACCCTTTTGTCTTTTTTGCCCCAAACTGGGGGATTCTTTTTGTTAGGTTTTACGGCACGAGGGTGCCGAATAAAGAATCGCACTCGAATTACGAACGGTCCCGATCATTTCTTGTGGGAATTCCTCTCGCTATGCACGTGTGGCGCAGCTCGTAAACCCCGTGGTTGCCACAGTTGGGTCCAGTTAATTTTCATCAAAAGTGAATGTCCAGCTTGAAATGTATCCAGGGAAGGTGTTATATATTCTGTAATGAGAAATTAGAAGTAAGAGCAATGTTCAAACAAAGTTGTTCTAGAAAATTCACAGGAATAAATTGCACTGTGATTTTAGTTAATGCACAGATCAAATATGTTCCATCCCGATAATAATTAATTACTCAACCAAACAACGCTTAATTTCCTCTTCTCCCAGTTTAATCTTTAAAAAAAATGATAGTACACAGCTGTTAGTTGTTACTGTTTTTCACCATATATTTGTATATTTGTATTTGAACATTTTACTTATGCGGGTATGGTATGCACTGCTGCACACAAAGAAATGTAATGCAAAACTCCTAATATTTTATTTTTATAGTGATTGATAATTACAGTTAATAACTGTACTCTTAAGCTAATTCCAGCATATTTATAATGGTGGAAAAATTCGAAATTATTGTAAGAATAGTTGTTTTTTGTAGAAACCATCATTTCTAAGATTTGGTCACAATATATACATGAGATTTACACGATATAACGGACCTTCCTATCTATTGTCATTTTGAAATTAATTTTGAGATTACTCTAAAAACTATGCTCGGACAAATAAAATTTAGGTAATTAAGTTTTGTGAGACTATTACTTAATTATTATTTTAATACTATACCTCCAGTTAAAACAAAGAGACTGTTAATAATTTTACTTGTAAACTGGAATATGATGGTTGCCCGTGGGGTGCACCCCGACAGACTTCTTAGAAAAAATTAATCTCGCTTTAAAATTTATACTTTCTATGGGATCCTATACAATAAAATATTCGTGCTAATCTGGTTTATTGGTTTTAAACTAGACTGGTCAGTACCAAAAGCAAAATTAGAACACTTCTAACGAAATATAATTGGTGCAAATATGAGTACACCCCAATGAATGTCTAAGGAGAAAAACCTGATAAAATTTTAAATGACCAGGAACTCACCAACAGCTGAGTCTAATCAGTCATCACACAGGTGGCCACAGGATAATTGACAATTACGATTGGTATTTAAGAGAGAAAATCCACTCCTATTCAATGCTGACAAAATGGCATTACATGGACAAGAAATATCCTGAGAAAGAAAATAACTTCTTTGCACAAAAAATATGGTTATAAAAAAGTAAAGCATTGCTAATAAGTTTGAATACTGTCGCAAAAGTGATCAAAAAATTCAAAAAGGATGGACTTGTGGGAAGCTCGCTGAGACGTCCAGGCCTTCCACGGAAGTTAACACCTCGTCAAGAGTGTTTTGTGATGAGAAGTTGAAGAAATTATTTTTCTTATACTAAAGATGTTAGGTTTATGTTAATAAAAATGAATGTTTGATAAATGTTTTGTAAAAATGCAACAAATTGGTCTCATATTCACTGAGAAATGGATAAGTCTTTTTTTCAAAGGGGGTGTACTCATTTATGCTGTGCACTGTATGTAGCTTTGGGGTATACAGTATACTGTGCATATATTGTCACAATATAAATAACATTTTATTTGTTAATTGTTAATGTCTTCATAGTTATATATTTCTTATTCAGAACTGATAATAGGGTTTTCAGTAAATGTTTTTCTAAAGCAATGTCCCTCAGACTAGTATAACAGATTACTGTGCCTGAGTATGGTGTTGGTGGTCTGTTAAATAGATTTATTTAATTATAGCTGAATAGGAATTTATCTGGGCCTGACTTTTTTCTCTTTTAACCTCCCCCATCCACCCCCTTTTCCACTTTCCACTTTCCACTTTCCACCTTCCACCTTCCACAGGGTTCTGGGCCCGAGGAATTCAGCCACTTGCCACCTGAGCAGAGGAAGAAAAAAAACTTTTTGAAAAGATTGACGACATCAACAAGGACATCCAGAAGGAGGCCGAGCAGAAGTACATTTTTACTTTAATTGTAAGTTTTGTTAAATAATTGTCAGATTTATTTTTTTTTGTTTTGTTTGTGATGGCAGTTGGGTATAATATTTCTACTTATGCGATCAATATCAAATTGTTTCAGGGATGCGCTTACTAAAATGAAAGAAGTCTAAAGAATCCTCAAATGGGAGACCTTGGCTGTGTCGACCCACGACTGGCTGATATTGGACAAAATATCGCAAAAAGCTACAACTTGAGGCACAGAAATGTGAGGTAAGTTTCTTGTTCAAGGAATAGGATAAAGCATACAGGAACCAGAGTTATCAGAATCAGAAGTGAGGGCAGCACACACTGTTCAGAAGTGTTAGCAGCCAATCGTTGAGGAGACAATATAGGTACAGGTGAGTAGAGGCATTGTAGCAAAAAGTCTTCTGTTTCTCCAGCAAATTTGTGGTTTTAATCCCAATATTTGTCACCTACATGAAATAGAAAATCCCTTGAGAAAATGTAGCATAATGGTTGCAAACTGACAAATGAATAACGCGTACCAGGAATACCATCGTGTCAAAACGGTTATACTTTATTAAGGCATTAATTGAGCCCCTAGAACTGTGCATTTGTGTTATACTCAGGGCTGGCAGGGCCCACCCCAGAGACAGAGCGAAGTCTACGAGATCCAAAACAACCCACCCAGCAGCAACAGCTGTGCACAGGATCGTGGGAGGTACAGTAGAGGCTGACACACACATAGGCACATTCAAAAACCTCCACATATTATACTTTCCAGCATGTTGGCTTTAATGATCTGGGACTCTCTCTATAATTACTGTGTGTGTTCCTCCATGAGCAGCCCAGATGGCAGTTACACTGAAGATCAGAATTCTGAAACTCAGGTCAAGGTTGTTAACAGTTTGGTGACGCGGAAACACTGCCCTCCATCAGAACTTGCAAAGCGCTGCACCCATTTGAAGGTATTATTTTCAGCTGTTTCCACAATAAGCTTGTAAATCACTTGGTCACATGGACAAATTAATTATGCTTCTATCTACTACCCCATCCCCTATCCATCGTCTCTTTCCATTTCTCTCATTCCCCCTTTCCTCCAGGCCACAATGAGGGCACCATTTCTGTGTTAGAGGGTGAGTTGCTGTACGTGATTGAGGAGGACAAGGGTGACGGCTGGACGCGGGTGCGCAGGAACGAGGAGGAAGGATATGTGCCCACATCCTAAATTGAGGTCTTTTTGGATACAAACACCAAAGGTGCTATGACATATATTTAACTGTAGAAATGGTATATTGCACTGCAGTCAGTCTGGGAGTGGGGTAAGGCTCACAGAGGTTATTGACCTCCCCCGTCCACAATCTTGTGCTGTAGCATGGGACATTTTGAGTCCCAATTTTGCCATTGTTTCTGGAACCTGTCTTTGCCAAGATTCATAGAAGACTCCATCGTAGGAACATTTTCTTTCTTATGTTCTAAAAAAAGGCTTTGTTTTGTCCTTTTCCAGTTTTTGAACAATTAACGGAAATCGCTGAGCGGTAGCCTCTGAAAGGCTTTTAACTGTGAAGGCATGCTAGTTTTTGATTTTTACCTTGAGGGTTTCCTTCCTTTGTCAGCCCAGTCTTTTCTGATCTGTCGATGTGAATCTGCTTAGCAGTATGCATTCAATTCATGCTTTTCAAGCAAGAGGTGTCACATGAGAATGGTATAAATATGAAATGCATGTATCTGTTGCATAGTAAAATAAACATTAACATAATAAAATTCAAATTAAAACGACCTTATTGTATGAAAAGCAAAAAGAAATTTTTTATATAAAACTTTGTCAGTATAATTGTTTTTAACCAAGAAATTTCAAATATATTTCTTATGTTTATTTCAAGTTGAAAGAAACATTTTCTGAATAAACATTTTAGGTCAAATTCGGATTTTGGTTAATATCATTTTTGTATTGTATTTTAAATTAGAGTCTTAATTCATCAAGACAAGAGAAATTTATTTTGCATTTCTAATATATTCAAAAAGTTTTACGGTGTACAAAAGAATGCCTAGAATACCTTATGTGCTTAATTGTACGCTATTAAATTATGCAAATTCTATGCATTTTGTTTTTTTGTTTTTTTTTGTTGAAGTTTAGCCCACCCAGAACCTGCCTGCACTTCTACTCCGACTCCAAAGAGATTTGTGAATAGGGTGAAGCGGGCAAGAAAGGCCCTGCTTAGAGGGGCTACCTCATGGAGGTCCGCTTACTCTCCTGATGCCTCCTCTTCCTCATCACCTTCCATTTTGCCTAGGTGATGTAAAAGGGCATGCAGGTCTCTATCCTCAGGTGTAGGCGAGCTGAACATGCTTACGAGTAGCCTGAAGGGGCATTTAGTTGACAGTCTTGTTGGATCTGGCATTACCCGTTCCTTTATCTTTTTCCACCTATTTGGTGACCAGGAGGAGGACCCTGCTGAGTTGGCTCTCCATCAGGAGCTGATTCCACTCTTTCGGCAAATGACAGAGGTGCTGGGCTTGGCCTAGTCAGCGACCTAGCCCATGGTGGTGGCTGCTTATGCACTCTGATTTCTGGCGGGAGTTGCAGGCTTTTTTGTAGCATCTGGCTTTGGCCCCTGCTGTTCCAAGAGCCAGCCTTGCATCTTTCTGCCTGTGGGGTCTTTTCTTTCAGGATTTGGCACTGCTTGACTGTCTGGCTATGGATTTTTTATTTATTTTTTTTTGCAAAAAAAAATATGCTTAATATGCTTTGGGTGAACTCCTGTTAACATATTACACTATTTTTCCATCAACTAATAAAATCTCAGATCTTATTCAGAACCATAATCCATATAGAACAATGAGAATAACATAACCCTATCATATATGACCTGTGGAAGATAGGTGTGATAGGTGGGATCCTAGGTTGATTTCAGACTCATCATATTGTGAATGGAGTGATACTTAATTTGATCTTGGCCTTGTCATTGCGACTGGCCCCTGACCCTTTTATTGTGATTGGTAAAAGTTGAAAAGTACAAAATATTGATTTGATCAGCATTGCAAAATTATATTTTGTTTGTTTTTGCAACCTGTCAAACTGTAGTGGTAATAGGGCGCACCTGACCTTGAGACCTTGAGAGGTTTTCTAAATCCTTTCTAACAATCCTCTTATTAGATTACTCACAAATTAAATCCATCTGTGTCTTCTTGGAAACAAATGGAACTGAATCACAGAATTTTTCTTGGAGTTACAGATTCAAGGAGGCGTTACTCTCAGGACGTGACTTTTCTAAAAAACTTGCGATGTAAGTACCTCCATCTAGATAATAAGATAATCAATTCATTATCCATCTGATGCCCACAGGGGAAAACTAAATGTGTTCATTACTGGATAAAGCCTGTTTTCCTTTTTAATAGATAACAAATATTTTGCATGTTTGACGAAGGTACAGCCAAAAATATTTCTTCTAATATTTTTAGTTAATTTTTAGTTATTTTTAGTTAATTGAATTGAAATAAAATATTCTGAATAAATTAATCCGGCCAGCAGAGGATGGGCTCCCCCTCTAAGCCTGGTTCCTCTCAAGGTTTCTTCCTGCAAGCCTAGGGAGTTTTTCCTTGCCACTGGCATGCTTTTGGGGGGTCAGGCCTGGGACATACTGTATCTTTTTCTATGTAAACCGTCTTTGTGACATGGCAACATGTGAAAAGCGCTGTATAAAAATAAAATTGATTGATTGATCACTGTCTTGAATAATTATTGTGTATGCACACAGTGCTATGCTAAATTGCCATTGTTGGCTTGTGTAGACTTGCATTGCATTGTCTGTTCAAAAGGGGATATTTAAAATTGTGGGGGTTTTTCCCCTCATCTCTTAGTTTGCTAGGTTGTTTTTTGTTTTCTTCATGCATCCTCTCTAACGTTTTTTTTGTCATTTTGTTTTTTATTTTTTATTTTTTTAATTGCAGATTCCTAAAAGTGTGAGGCTGTCACATGAATGGCAGGGCAAGTTGCCTCAGAGAAAACTATCTTCATTTTAAAGGTCTTTAGTTGGAGTAACAGCAGAAAAGGGGGACACTCATATCCACTTTCCACTTAATATAGAAATTTAACTAAAAGAAGCCATAAACATAAGACCAAATTTAGCACCATCCTTTTTTTCCTAATTGTGCTTATATTGCACAATTTCACTGCATATCAGTGTTTCTATAACGGCTGAAGCAGATGGCACTCAGCTAATGGTGTGAAAATAATTTCACAGTGTAAATCTAGAGATTGGGGTGCTTCTATGGGAAGGCTTACTGATATTAGCCTGTCGGTTTTCAATACAATGTTATTGTTTTCAATTATGCTGGGGAGAAACGGTATTGTGTGTGTTTGTTTATCTGAAGCTATATTAGTATAGTAGGTGTATGTTTTGTGTTTTCCTCACTGGCAAATTTATTGGAGCAGGTGTGTACCTGAGCCCTTCTGAGAGGGAAACTCATTCAATACTTATACTATCCCTTATCATTCAACTCACTGGTGACAGCTCCTCTCTGGCCACAATCAACTTCAAAACTGTATCCATGTCAGTTGCCTCCAGGTAGCAATGTGTATTGTATGGTGGTTCCACTGGGTTAATGCACTGCCTGTACAGTTATTTAGTTTTTATGTTGTCTTTGGTGCCTGTTTTCTTTTATGTAGCCTTTTATGCATGATCGCCTCTGTCAAGGTTCTTCTCGCTGGATATCATTGCTGAAAGCAGCAGACAGATAAAATGGGAACTCCACGGGTTTTTTAATCTAACATAGATTTGAAATTCATTTAAAGTTTAAATTGAATTGAGTGTTACTGGGTTGTTTACTTTAGAAATTTGATTAGATGCAATTCCCTGAGTTATATTATGAATAAACAATAGGTTGTGGCGTAGTTGTTTTTTGAGGAGCAAACTTTTTTGTTTTATCGTTATTGCAGTGTGTGTGTGTGTGTGGATCCAGGCAGTATATTATTGTCAGACCATGCAGGCAACCTCATCTGCATTGGTCTGGATGCATGGCACATTTTTATAATGACTTTAATTCTTGCTGGGTCAAAAAGATTTTCTTAACTAAATCATTGTTTTTCTTGAATAATTTTCATCCACCTATAAACCAGCAACAAATAAGATCAGACTATTCGATTAGAAATGAAATCCAGCAAATTCGTCTGTGGATTGCTGATTATTAATAAATAATATTGGCAAGACAACGAACAGACCTTGTAGGCTTTCCTGGTGGTCACTGTCACCCATGTTGCAAAGTATAGATTTTATTATTTGAATGGAAGATAGTTCCACAATTTCCAAAGATGTCAGAGATGTCTAGTGTAAGACAATGCTAATTTACTATCACAAGAAGCAATGTAGCTGATTTTGGAGCAGCTCAACATTGGTGGTATGAGTAAACATGTTAAATGAGCATACACTTCTTCCCGTCATGTCATTTCTTTTTCTGCTTGCCATAATACTTATGTTTTGTAAAGTCTGCCAAATATGTTTTTTGTATTTTTGTCCAACACTGAATCTCTCTGAAATTAGTTAAATGTGCCAATAAAACAAATGGTGCAAATTATTTTTCTCTAATGTGATTTGTATTCTCTTCAATTGAAAGTTAAATACGCTATAAATAGATCTATGACTGGAATACTATATGTTCCAATTGGATTAAGGTCCAGATTATCAATCAATAACATTGATTTTGCATTCACTCAACCTAGATTTAGATGCATGCTTGAAAGTCAATTTTAGACCCAATATTATCCTTCTAGCAGTGGGTGCAATCTTTTTGGCCAAAACTTCATAGTGCAAATAGGATATCTTTCCAGTGAAGTTCTTTGTAATCCTGTACACTTTGGAAATAAGGAATTGAAACAGTGCCTTTATTCAGACAAAAATTCACTGAAACATTCATCATTAATCATAGAACTGGCTTTCATTATGTTTTAATCCAAAACAAAATTCCCCACATTGCTATTACCCTACCCCAAATTACACCAGTTAAATTAAGGCTCAACTGAAACAAAGCAATCACAGAAATAACTTGCTAGTAAGAATAAGAATTGTATGCACATGTAAATAGTTCATGAAAGCAAATATAACAGACAAGGTAAATCTATTTGCTTCATTCAACTAACACAAAACATGTACATGGGGGGGGGGGAGCTTTTGGCAAATTTGTAAAGGCTACTCATCTAAATTGAGATTATTAAATTACAGAAAATACCTTCTTCCTTTTAAAGGTAAGCAATTTAAACATTATTAACCGGTTAAACTTTGTCTAAGTATTGAGCATCATAACTTTAGAATAACAAAATGGAGAAATTTTTCTTAATGATACAAAAAACTTTTTTTCCCAATAGACTGGCATCGGTTAAAACTGCAGATATAGAATCTTTTTTTTATGGAAAAAAAAAACAACCATCATCTTCTCTTATATTTAACCTGATTAACTGATTAATTTGAAATTCCAAATATTCCTATTAAGATAAAACAATGCCAGGTAAAAATGGGAATATTTCTCCTCTCGTCACATTCCTGTCAATAAATTAAAAACCCTCGTGACTGGTAGGCATATTCCCAATGACCATAGTGAGATAAGAAACAAGTCAGATGCCTCATGGAATCTGTTGCTGGATCTCTGAGGCTTTCTCAGTTCAACAATTGTGTTTCCCAAAGCCATAAAGTTCTTTGTAAAGGACTAATTTTCTTTCAGTGACATCTCTACATGTAGTAGTCCAGTTTGCTCCCGATGGTTTTGCAACCCTTTACAGAGAAGACCTTTTCCTCTTTTGGAAAGTATACCATGTCACTGGCCACCATGTCTGCAATGTCATCGTCCGGCGTTAGGTTTTTAGTTGCCATCTCTGCCAAAGCACACTTGCGAACATGTTTGTACTCCAGAGGCAGAAAGGGAATGAAATAGTCAATCAGATTTTTATCTATCAAGCTGGTGTGCCAGAATCCACCTGCAGAAATGCAAAAAAAAAAAAAGTCACCATCAGAACAGGTCTCTGCAATACATACACACATACATACATACATACATACATACATACTTAAGGTGGACACACTGTCGCATTGAATATGCTTACAGTTATATATACACATAATGCACACAAATTTGCCGACTTTGACAACCTTTAGCCATTGTGCAATAATTTTCGTGAAAGTAAGAGTAGCATTAAGCAAATAAGGCCAAGCAAGAAAGGTGAAAAGGGCATACTCTTTCTGTTGTTGAAGACCTCTAGAGTGACAGCCGTTTCCAAGTCCTTCAGCTGTATTTCCTCTCGATCTCTGCCCTCTCTCCAGAAATCCAGCACCACTCGTGTTATGTTCTCCCCACCAGCATTACTGTAAGAACCGGCAGAAAACAATCTTATTCTTGTTTAAGCTAACAAATTTATTAAATAACATTGTGTTCTGTCACTGGATGCTGAGAAAGTCTTCGAAAGAGTGGAATGGGATTATTTGTGAGCATTTTACATAGTTTTGGCTTTGGTTCTCCCTTCATCAATATGTATAATGCTTCAATTGCATGTGTGTTAACTGGTTAGGCGATGTCTGCGCAGTTTCTGCTGACAAGAGGAACGAGACAAGGCAATCCTCTTAGGCCTCTTCCATTTGACAATTCCTTAGAACCTCTGGTTAGGCAAAGCAGTTATTACTCCTACTCAGAGCACTACGCATCATGGATCTCTATGCAGACATATCCAACTTATAGTGCCCTTCCTAGTGCATCAGAATAGTTCAATTTAATTTAATTAAGGTCTCACCTTACCAAATTTTACTATTAAGGTTTTCCAGCTAAAGGATAAGTGGTTATATCCAGAAACTCCAACTTAGGCCACACAAGCTCACAAAATGGGACAGCTGAGTACTGAAGCACAAAAAAATAGTCTGTCCTCGGTTGCAACACTCACTACCAAGTTCCAAACTGCCTCTGGAAGCAACTTCAGCACAAGAACTGTTCTTCGGGAGCTTCATGAAATGGTTTTCCATGGTCGAGCAGCTGCACACAAGCCTAAGATCACCATGTGCAATGCTAAGTGCTAATGCTAAGCCTCTCTCCCCTGAGGTACTTCTGCTGGCTTCCCAAATGACATTGACAGTACACTGCAATAAAGCTATTCCTAGCAAGGTTGAAGGCAAAGAAAAACATTTTGAAGTGATGGGTGAAGACTATTTATTTTTCTTCAGTCTGGATATTATTATTATTTTAGAAAGGCCGGTGGCTCGGCTGCACTCTTCTTCAGTTAGCATGGTGGCAGCATGGGATTCCTCTATAGACCAGGTGGAAAAGCTATTCTAGTTTTAATTTGGTACAAACTTAAATTCCACAAATAAATAATTCATTAATACACCCCACCCTTACTCACCTAAGGAAAAGGAAAATAGCTTTGCGATAGGAGACTCCATCCAGGGACTCATAGTAATCGAGGAAAGGCTTGATGCTGTCAATAAGCCCTGGGTGCATTTTATCCATTTCATCAAAAATAAACATGGACCGTGCACAATTTGTCACATTTCCTCTGACCCACTGTCGCAATTGGTCCTGCATATAGACATGTAAGGAGATCAAACATTATGGCACACATTTTTTTTATATATAATCATGCATCTTTAAATTATGGATAACAAACGTTCATTAGTTTGTGAACATGTCACCAGATAAACAGGATTCTGGGAATCAACTTGAATTCGAAATCTGAGGTCCAATTTATTGTTTGATATTCCTGTATATTCGATTGTATGATTAGACTAGTACCTCAAAACATCAATATTACTTTAGAGTTTATAGATTACAGTTTCAGACAGAAGTACTTTATAACAACTGTTGTATGGGCCTACTTACTTTGTACCTGTCCAGTTGACTTTGGTGGGGAAAATGCGCAGTAGACACGAACTGGTGAACATACCCACTCGCCATTCCATTTTTGTAAATATTTTCTGCAATTAGGTGGCTGACGAAGTTTTTTCCGGTTCCCGTCCACCCATGGAGAGAGAGGACAAGCGGCTTTTTCGGATTTTCGTTGTTCATAAAGCCAGCAATAGCTTTGAGTAAAACGCGAGACGCTATATGCTGGCCAAAAAGCTTCTTATCCAAGTCGGCTTCCAAACCTGGAAGGTGATATTTCAAAGAGGATCATTTTAATTTCATGTCACCTCTGCGAACTGAAACACAGTGAAATTAACCCAATCTGTTAAACTGCGAAACACACACACACACACACACACACACACACACACACACACACACACACACACACACACACACACACACACACAC
>JAOYSI010005309.1:0-13639 GCA_025775065.1 Hiodon alosoides
CTGAGAGCAGAACTGAGAGCAGAACTGAGAGCAGAACTGAGAGCAGAACTGAGAGCAGAACTGAGAGCAGAACTGAGGGGCCTGGCCAGTTAGAGATTCTTGTATAAGAACTCCATATAGGAGTTAAGCTTTTGTTAGGGTTTTTTTCTTTAGTTTGAAGCACTGTAAATGATAAACACACAGGTACTTCCTGATTAAACCTAATTCCTGGAAGTTTGAGTTTTCTTTGAGTAAAAGATCTGGAGGGAGTGAAAAACATTGCCAGAGTTGTCAGTGTTTAAAGTAAACCCAAGGTTTAGTTTCCACATAGTGTGTTGCAGATCTGGGTTATAAATGTATTTAATATATTCCCATATACATTTCATGTAGGTATTTTGACATTCAGAGCAGTTGGAACCAATAATGAATTTGCAAATCACATCCAAATATGTATTAAAATGATAAATTATAATATTTTCAAACACAGTGTTTGAAATGCAGAGTCAAATAACTCTTCTACTGCCGCTTTATGTAATCTATATATTGATATAATCTAATTGCAAAAATGTTTTAATTTAGTTGACTCTTTTCAATTGAACCTGGTAATTATTTTAGTAAATTATAAGTATCGAAAAGCATTTGAAGCAATATTAGTGTATTTATTATATTATATGTATTTGAAAATGCAAATAAGCATCAAATACAGGGAGCGTCAATTGTTCTGTTCGCATGAGTACTCCTGACGTGTCGCGCGAAAATCCGTGCACGTTCACGAAGAGCGCTGAGTTTGGCTTTGTGGTAAAGCGTCATTGGTTTTTTAGAAACAAGTTCAGTACTTATACTAATTGTTTTCAATGAAAGAACACTTCTCCCTGTTTTACCATAGAAGAGAAAGCCCTTGGTTTTCCTCCGTCTATTTGGCAGAGCGCTGTGGACGTTGCGTTCCTTGCTCAGCTTTTCTGTTTAGGAAAATAAGTTGAATGTGAAAGATCCACTTTGAAGTGATGGAGTGTTCTAAAGACATAATTAGGTAAAGAAATAACATATTTTTACCATCAGTGCTGGTTACTGAAAACATTCTTTGGCAAGGCGTGCAACAGCTCTTTGACTGTTTTCACCTCAGCTGTTACCTCAGTAAATAAGCAATTATCAAAATGTACGTGAATTCTGGTAAAATATGAAATATAATAAAAGCAATGAAAATTTAATTTGTGATTACTATCTATTAAATTCCACCTGTATGTCTTTTTTTGTCGTAAAGTTTATATCCAAGTGAATAAATCTTAAATTGCAAATTGTATAAAAATTATTGCTCTGGAAAAAAATAAAAATAATTTGTGTTCACCCCCAGCTCTGTGCCCATCACCCATAGCCAAATAATCAAAAGGGCCTGTTCTACAAGAGCTGTAACAAACTACAAACCTGTATCTAAAACTATAGTTAAAATCCTCACACATTTTACACATTCTGGCTGTATATTTTTGCCTTTCTGCTGCATAATATAAGTACAGCCCCCAAAAAAGCTAATACCTAAAGATTTACTTCCTGAAACTTGGATCTCTAAATAGCCCTTATTAGCACTAATTGAATCATTTAACTAGTAGAAACTTGGCAGACAACTGTACCTTCCTCAAGAACCAGCACTGTGTAGGGGTTACTGTAACTATAGTTCGAGTTTTCTGTCCATAGGAAAAGACTTTAAAACTGGCCTCTATCTGGGCTACGTCTGTGTGGCAGGTCAGACCCAGCTGTTGTGTGTCCCATTGCCGAGGAATTGGAGGGGCCGGCGGACTGTCTGCTAAATCACCCCGGGACACAACGGAAACCCGCCAGTTCGGCATCCGTGGGTTGAGTAACAGCGTCTGACGGGGAATCTGGGTCGTGTAACCAAAATTTATAAATAACACCAATTAAAGGGGCCTGTGCCTGAAGTGGCCCGCTGCTGTGTCTGACATTACAGGAGAGAAACCCCATCGCAGACGTGGACAGCCATCAGTCACATGACATTCTCAGAGCTTGATGATTACAGAACTGACTTTGGTCAAGGCCTGTTCTCATTACGACAGCAAATGTCGGAAACGTGTGCGTTTTCACACGCAGAAAGTGCCTTGTTGCCAGATGTTTTTGGACTTTAGGCACAATCTTGCATCTTAGAAAGAAGATTCACTGCCTATCTAGAGTATACAATTACAGTTGAGTCTCGGCTTGTACGAAATCAAGGGGATCGAGCTCTTTAGAGGGTAGTGATGGAATTGATGCCTATGCCTATGACTGGCCCGATGGGATGTTGTTTACAGACGTTATTTCAGCATTTATTTCAGTGTTTCTAAACTTCCATTATGTGGACAGAATCGACCAAGCTGTTAATTTGAGTGTCAGGAGTTAGGAATAACTGTTTATATGCATGTTTTTCAATGAAAAGCTCATTTTATTGTCCCCAAACTGGAAATATCAGTACCAGTAATACAAGATTAATCTGCCATTTAAATGATTAGGGCCTCTATTTTGATGACCACATTTCTATGCCCTAACGCCAGCACTTGGTGCTGATGCTGGCAGGTTGGGGCGTGGCCAGGCCGTTAGGGTGGAGCCAGGGTGTAGGGTTGGCTTAAATCAGTAATCCACATATCGTTTTGATAAGGATATAGTCACATAATAACCAATCACAACGGGTAATTCCTGTTTGCAGCTATTTTCCATATGTCAGAGAACGGTCTGCCTGGAGATTTCTGTTTGGAAATGTCCGACGCATTCCTGCTGGGCCCTCAGAGTATTATAGAGACTAAGTGCACCATTTACCCCGCTGTCCTACATAAATACCCCTGTGCAGTGCTTAGCTGGCGGATAGTTTGTTTTTCAAGTATTCATTTGTTTGCGACCAATCAGAATAACAAACATTCATGACTGAACATCCCATTCGTTGTAAATTCAGTTCACATAGGAAATAATATACGACACACGAAAACAACGATAACAGTCAAATACGGAAAAAAAAACAAATATCAGCAATAAGTTATGCGTGGTTAAATGTCGTGATTGATTGTGTGGCGAGAATTAGGGAAGAAACGTAAAGAAAAAACAATGTCAAAGAACAGAACTGTTCAAATGTTTAATCCTGTCCTCTTTATAAACAGCGGGTTCTGCAAATAAACACAGCAGTTTCGCTCTGGAAAGTGCTGAGCTCCTGAGTCCCTCGGGAGGGCCTGGGATGATATCAGTTTCATTTCAATACCTGAGGTTATATCAGCTGTCTATTGACTGTTCTAGAATATTCTATATTGGTCTGGTGTTATTGCATCTATGTTCTAAACGTACGAGTCAATTACTGCGTTTTTTTTTTTATGTTCTCTCCGTAAAGACTTCTCTCCCAAAAACCCATCACTCTGGTGCCTAGACACCAAGTAAATCAGACCAAACCAATGGATCTGTAATTGCCCATTCCTCAGTTGTGGCATGGAGTGAGAAGAATAGTTCAGCGTTCCCAATGTGAAGAGAAACCCTGGAGACATCACTACGAGCTGCCTTTTTTCGCCCACAAAGGCAATTTGGTTCATTATGACAAACGCTGTCAGATAATTCAACCTCTGCGTTAACTACACTTGTAGCTCAAATCACTCCCAGAAGCGAAAAACACACAAATTGCCATTTTTTTAAAAAAGCATTTTTCATTCTTTTGGACAGCGCCACTTAGAGATTCCTCTAAGTTTCCATCCACATGAAAGAAAATGACGTTTTCAGGAGGCTATGAACTCATGAGCTCATCCATATGAAATTAAATGTTATATTTTGTTTTAATGCCGACTGATTATATGTTAAGGGTTTCTGGCAATTTCGAGAATCAGCCCTAAGGGAAAAAAAAAAAAACTATCATAAGAGACGCTTTTCAGATATATCCAGAATGGTCACATTTACTGTTTTCTTCTCATATATAATTAAAAAGACGTAGCATAGCTTCCGTATGTAAATAACCTAGAAAATGGTAGAAAATACTGGGGGATCTTCTAGAATGACCTCTGACTGTGTTTGTGATGAAGATGCATGTTCTCAATTGAAACGTAAATGGGGGAAAATATATATGTATCTGCTTTTATGAACCCACCATAAATATTAATGATAGACGTTTGATACTCGACTGAATAGAAGTTATAATACACTACAAAATTCCCTGTTTTGAAGTAACTTCTCAAGGTCGTGAAAATGGAATCAGTTCGGCAGATTTCACAATTCTCAAAAGGTTTGTCAGCCATTCCATAGGTCTGCTTTTAAATGTTTTAAATGCTGATGAAATACACCATTAATCACAACGTCAGAAAATGTGAAGTTAACCAAGAATGTGTGTCAAACCCGTAGTGCCAAAAGGCCAGTTTTCTTGTCAATAAACCCAGGATGGAGAAAGAGAAGACGTAAACCAAAATAAATGCATTAAATAAAAATAAATAGTTAGCGTCACATGACCTACCAGTATAATAAGATAATGCCTCTGGTGAGATTTTGCTTATGGAGTGTGGGGAGACAAAAGACTGTTTAAAAAAAAAAAACTGTTGCCAAGTGGCGAAACTTAATTTTTCCAAATTAAGGAAATTCATGATGTAAGCCAATTACTTTAGGAGGGTGGGACAGCTTGTTTCCAATTCCACAGAATGAAAGGCCTGATGATTAAAGTAACAAAAGCCAGGGAATCTGATTGTAGTTCCGGGGGGGTGGGGGGGCGGAGAAGAGAAGGTTTTAAATATAAATATAGGACGCAAGCAGAAAATGTATGTAAGTGAAGTGGACGCCGGTCGGATTCAGCCCTGAGAAAATACTGGCTACTTTGGTTTCTCACATGGGCATTTATATAAAGACCACAGATCATACAAATTAGATCTGTTAAATGTACTATAATCAGCATTCAGTTCACCACACTAAACGAAATTAGCATCTGGCTTTTTGCAACACCCTTCTGTTTTAAACTGCGTCAACCAAATGAATGTAAGTGGGGGAAAATGGGTCCCGTAAAATAATGGTGCGTGTTTGCCTGGTGTCACTGTGCGGGACCCGACGGAGCAGCTTCTTGGGCTGCCATTTTTCCAGCCGGTGGCGCCAGATGCAGCGTGGCCCGGACGCAGCGTGGCCCGGACGCAGCCTTGCCCGGATGAAGGCTTAGTTATGAGTCGTTTTACCAGCTCAAGTTCTCTATGCAGGAATGACGCTAATGAGACCCAGAACAAACGTCTGCTGAAAGATTACATTTCTGATTCCAAGATAAAAGTTTAAACGTAAGAGATGTGTTAATGAGGCATTGCGGTCGGGATAGAGACTGATCATGCAGAGGCCCAATCGTAACGAAGCTCTTAGCGTCACGGAGTCTGAGTGTGATCCACCCGGTAAGGCGTCGCAGTTTAGGTTGTCCAGTATCCCAGCGTGCACTTGGACGCCAGTGCGTTAAATCCTGTGCTGTGCCTTCCTGCTGTTTTACAGGAAAGCAGGTGCCACGTCAGGCCCAGCCAGAGAGGTAAGCACCGTGAACAAACCAAGTGGCAAATTAACACATTTTCATCCCGCTTTAACTACACAGAGCCCCAGGGCAATACTACAGCACCACTGTAAATTAATTTGGCTTGGTGGTGCATGCTGTGTTTGATTTAATTCTGACGTTCATGTACAAAGACTCCGGCTGATCTGTAGGGGTTAATTTTCTGAATATCCTGGTCGTGTTTAATGATAATTTATTAAACTTGTCAGTGATAAGATAATCACCAAACGGATAATAAATTGTGTTTTTTTTTTTTACTTGGCATCCTGTATTAATTAATCAGAGCTATAACTGTAATTAATATCTTATGGGGCACAGCCAGTCTGATTAGCAACCTTTGATATGCATTCTTCTACTTTTAAATATTGCTTTCCCCCGACAATATTGACAATTAATGTTTGTTCATTGAATGATCGGTGGCAGGACTGTCAGACTTGCCGATGTTGCAAATTGCCCTGTACTTGTGCCCTACAACAGTAGACATTTAATAATATACATAATATATAATATATATAATATAAACATAATATATTTATAAGCCTGGAACAGAAGATTGCGTTTACTCATACCTAGTGTCCACACATTGTTAGCTACTGCTGTGTACAGCTCAACCATTTTGGTTTCACGACTGAGGTCCAGTGTAGCTGAAAACCTTTCTGCATGGCCTTCTCAAGGAGACATAGCAAGCCTTTTCACAAATATAATTCATATTTAAAATCAACTCCAGTTTTTATTGTTATTGAAATATCCCCATGCATGGATTTTATTTATTGATCTCTGGGTAGCGAATGGTATGAACATTTTCTAAAATATATTTTTTGGAAAAAAAACAAGCTCCTATAACTGTCTCTTTTATCACGGACAATAAAATCGAACATCTGTAAGAACAGAATTTTTTCCCAGAAACATGCAACACTTTTTACTCAGGAATTCAAGCAACAACATTTTATTGGAAATTCTTCCATTTCCACAAATTCTGAGTTTTTCCTTTACATACTTCTAGAAATGCCCAACTACTGCACTCTGACAAAACGTCTTGGGGTTTGGCAGCGGCCTGTTCCTATAAAAGTCTTACCTAATAGTCTCGAAATAGAGTTAAATCATATCGCGTTGCACAATGAAAGAAAAGAAAACATGCTTCTTTTCACATTTATTTATGCCTTGAGAATTTATGCCTCAATAATAAATTGGGTGTTTGTACATACAGACCACCTCTTAACTTTAAATACGCGAGAAGATTTGTAGACTCCAAGAAAGCTATATGAAAGTTAAAACATCACTAATATATTATACCAATGCCTGTCATGACCAATTCATTGCTGATATTTCACTAATCCTTTTAAAACTCAAACTAAATTTAAATGATGGAAAATGGTTTTTAACGATTGTTTTAGGTCCAGGAAGTGCGTATTAGTTTAAAGTTAATCATTCATTCAAAAAATTTCACTTCTCTTCTCAGTTTACAAATTTTCATTGTGCATTAGAAACTGCAGCTGGATGGAGAATTCTATGTATTTTAAAGCACTGACATCATATGGGATAAATATGTCTCATTGTGAATTGTGATATCTTCGCTATGTGTGGTGTGTAAATTCTATTCGCCTGTATGCACTTAAGGATGTAATCCATGAGCAGAATTTCACTGGTTAGATAGACGACGTATTACTGTGTGTTTAAATGACTAAATCACGTGGAATGCAGTTGAATGAGTGTGGCAATCCGGCGTTGAAGGTAATGAGTAACAGGGGAAACCAGGATGGTTCTGTGTGGTGGAAGTTTACTTGTGTATCTTGTGTTTGTTCCCAGTGGACTTATCTGCCAACAGGCTTTCATGTTCCCAGCCTCACAATGGAACTTTCTTCCTGGTTTCAACCAGGATCCCACATCTGCCACCAGTATGTTGAAGGTGATCTTCTTGCCTGGAAATTTCCAGTGGCAATTGGTAGCAACAGCCAGACCGCTGCAGCTTAAACCGTTGCAAGGTTGTGAAAGAATACATAACCCAAATGAGGCCGACACCCGCTCATCGACCATCTCATTCCAAAACCACGGCCATTAATATGGAGTTGGTCCTCCCTTCGCTGCTATAACAGCCTCCAGTCTTCTGGGAAGGCTTTACACTGGATGTAGGAACATTGCTGTGGGGGACAGAGCATTAGTGAGGTCGGGTAGTGAGGTAGTGTTGGGCGATTTGGCCTGGTTTGCAGTTCAAATTCATCCCAGAGGTGTTAAACACACTCACACACAATAAAAACGGCTAAAGCCCCCCTATGTCTGGAACCACAGCGTCCCTGCATTGCTGAAGGCTCGGTGGGCTGCCCCCCCCCCCCCCACCCCCCACCTCAGAACTTTTCTGGATATAGTGTAGCTCAAAATATAAATATGGTTCAATACACCGAAAAAAAGGATATAATGCCCTGGTCCCACACCCAGCTACAGTAACGGGGCGACAGGGGCACGAGGAGGAAAGAAGGACGGAAAACGGGTAAAGGCCTGACCCTCGATCAAAACAAAGACAAGCAGCACAACGCACCCCGAGACAAGACTAGCTGGCTTCTGATTCAGAGAAGCGTGACGTGTGAATTTACTCTTCGCTTTGACTTTGACTGTGTCGTTAAATTACAGTGCATTACCAGTAAGCTAGGTTCACAATCAGTAACTGTGTCTTTCACAACGCACAATGTTTATGTCACTTTATAAAATGATTTCAACGCTAAGGCCTGCAATGAAAATAAGTGCAAAATGTTCTTTTAAACAGATTTGACAGATTAGACATCGCTGTCTATTAGAGAACATAAAAACATAGAAATAAAACTTGCACGACAACATAATTGACTCCTTTTTAAAAATTACTGCCTTCTAACATATGATCTGCAGTCAAAGTGACTCTCCCTGGTGAGATCATCTAGACAAATTAGATTATTAACTATTGTTATAATACATGGCATCCACCAGATATTGTTCTACTCTAAAACACCAGAACATGGAAAACTTGGAAAGGCACCAGAGGTACATAAGTTTAGAACTCACTGTTCTGTGCGATTTATTCTGTCAAACAAAATTTGTATTTATGGACCACAAACCGTAAATTTGCGAATTTTATCACCCCACCTTGAGGTTCTCGAGGTTGGGATGGTTCTGAAATGAGATCATTCTCATTAGTCATGACATAGCGGAGCATGATGGGTAATTTGTACGCATTGTAAATCATTGTGGTTGGGCTATGAGACGTTCATTGGCATTTGTGGCTTGAGAACATCAAGTTATTAATCCTGACAAAAACAGCTGGAGTCTGATGTTTAAAGTTTCCCGCTAGTTTAGCTATCCTATAAAATAGGATATTTTGATACAAAAGGTACCGTTTTACCTTGATGTTTTACCTTGATGTCTCACAAAGTTCCACATGACTGACAGCCGTCACTCTCAACACAGTCTATCACTGCTGTCGAATGTTAACACAAGTTAATGCCAATATCAGATCTGTCCACCAGCATTATTGTCGTTGTAATCAATTGCTTCATTTGGGTTCCTTGTAGAGTTGCGATTTACACCTTAACAGATTATATTGACAGTGATCCTGGGGTCAAGTATTTGATCTACAATACATTGACCATAGTTGAAAAAATTAAACCACAAAATTAGGCTAATATATTTGTATTCTTTTCTGTAAAATAATTATATTTTGTGCGTTTAGTAAAACCAGAGTCAAGGCAGCCATAGAAATTAAGTTGAAGGTAAGGCAAGCACCATGTGGTATCAATTAAATTTGAGCGCAGGAAACAGGAAACAGGAAACCAGGAAGGCCGGGAATGGCAACCCTGACCTCTGAAGTGTGGGAAAGAAGCCTGATCAATCCACATTTCCCTACCGTGCTTTTCCCCCCTGTGTGGTTTCTCGTCACGTCAGTCCCTCTGCAAGCAGCATGGAGCCTTACTGCGTCACTGAGCGATGGGACCTGACGAGGTTTCCAGATCAATTGCCCACACCTGTATTCTCGTTACGCGTTGAATAACGTAACGCTTTGGTTAAAAGGGTAACTATCAACTGGGGACCGTTTTTTTTTTTTTAAATCAATGGAACGACCCCAGTGTCTGATGCATTGAGGCTAAATTACATACATCCTTGAACTAACCCCTCACCCCTGGACTGGAGGTGGGCCGTACCCATTTAAAACAACAAAACAATGGTTCGGGAGTTCCGCTTGTCATCTGTTCAAGCCATTTTGATGCTGGTGAACAGAGAGCACATTGCCTTTCCTCGCTGAACTCCTGTGGCAAACCATTATAGGACTCAATGAGGCGTGTGCCATTGAAATGGTCTATTGCACTATAAATAACAGGGACCACATCAGTCAATAAATCACTGTGAAGATGTCTGCAGTTCGCACAGACATCTGAACTTATTCATGTCTTCAATTAAGTCAGTTCAGCTAAGATCATTTAGAATTTTATAATCATCTTAGCTTTATAATTTCACCAACCACTTAAAGCTGTAGAAAATGCTTTATCTGAAAACCTGCATCTTCTAAAAGGACAAGTTTATGCCTTTTGTAACGTGGACTCAGATGCAGTCGATAAATGGCATTGGCAGAGGTGTCAGTCTGCAGTCTAGAATGAAGAATGGCCCTGATGGAATATCTCTCGTATAATTAAAGCTAAGATCTGATTAGTTTGCAGTGGATTTGTCGGCAGTTGAAAGGCAGCTAATGCAAAATAGCCGGTCCCCAATGTCCCCAATGTGCCGGTTGGAAAACACCCTGAAATAACTAAGGAGTCTGACTCAACGAGCACAGCAGCTACTGTGCTTAATTTGATACCTGCAAAAAAAAAAATTTGCTCTGAACTTCGTGTTTCCATCAATAGAATTTTAAAGTCGATCAAAATAATTTCTACGTTTTCCCTAGGTTGGTATGAAACTGAATCCTGCATAAAATGCTGCCTGATTTAAGAGGGAAGAGAAGCCTGAAGAGAATCAAAACCACACTGTGGATGAAACACGGCCGAGAAATCAGCCCATGTATACACAAATAAGAATATTAAAATGATTGTATTTATAGAATCAGGCACTTCTAATTCAGACTGCGATTGTTCCTCATTACAGAAATAGCTAAAGCCCTTCTCCGAATCCTGTGATGAAATCTTTTTGCGTAAGAAGGCAATGCTGGAATGTTTGTTTCTGTAAGAATGCTTCAGAAATCCCAAGGCTCAGCGTCACGCTGACAAAATCTTTCCTCCGTCTATGCCAGAGCATAGGTCCTAGAGACCTGAGGAATAGCACCGTAACCAGATCTGTTGTAGGTCAAAAACCTAGCTAACTTCTATAAATTCCAAAGTAAGTTTATTTTGAGGAATGTGGGTGACGAATCGCGCATGATAATTAACAGCATTAAACCAAGCCATAATTGATCAAATTAACCTGGCATTCTACTAATTTACGCAAGGTGCCAACAGCAGGAAAGGACGAAAATAACATCATCGTCGGAGGGGACCACAGGAATGTCTATTGCCATTGCCATGTCTATTGAAGGCTTTAACAGTGTCCCGAACGCTTGGCATCTGCCAGGCACAGCCTGTCCTCTGTCTGGGCCCTGAGGGGAAGAATAAAGGGAGAATACCAGGACAGAGCTGTGCCAATTAGGCACAGGAACAGTAAAAAGTTAAGTAAAAAAAAGCAATAAGGAACAAATAAAGTTTTTTTTTTACTGGTTTATAAGTAGGTTTAAATTAAGATAGTTAATCTCACGTGAAGTGTTCTTTTGCGCTTTACGAAGCGCTGGTAGTTGTATTTTATATGAAGGTATAAGCATTCTCATTGGACCAGATGGTCTTTGTGCCGGCCGATGACTATGATCGCCCTGTATGGTGGTTTGTGGCGGTGTAATAAACAATGTCACCCAGTTTGCATAGGGCCAAATGCTCTGTGCATTAAGCTTCCTTGTCATTGATTTAATGGTGTCAATCACCCTTCGAATAACAGTTGGTGCCTGTGGTATTTAACAGCTGACGATTTGGATATCCCGGTAAAAACCTCATAACTGTAGTACTTGAAAAAGCATGCCATCGAACTATCCAGGTTTATAAACGATCCCTTGCTAATGTGTCACATCGAATGATTCCCTGTGTTTTTTCTGGCGACAGAAACCTTTTGAGCGTAAAACATTTGCAGAAGCCCATCAATCTAGACTGACCATCGATATGAGAAATACAGGGTTGTATTTGGCAAAGGCTCTTGTTATTGACCCTGTCGTCCGACAGCTTATCGATGTCGATCACTCAACCAGCTAGTAGCCAAAGCAAATTCCTTGACAAGGAAACGATTTGAGAAAATAGTAGTGTCCCTGCATTATTCATTTTTCTGTCAGACTCTTGCTTTTTTGAGATTTTTGTTCAGTTTTACCAAGCATTCTAACCAAAATAAAATGACTAAGATACTGATGCTAAAAATGAGAATTCCTGATACGTGCTAATTTAAATATATATTAAAATGTTTTTAAATTCTGTATGTACAGATTTAATTCTTGTTATTATACTATATATAAATGTTTAAATATGCAATTTATGACTTTTATAATGATAGACAAGTAAGAAGGCATTTGTTTTTTAAATAACATGGGATACCGCTTGCACATGGGATACCACTTACCTGGTAGGGGAGACCAGGCATGATTGTATCACGGGTCACTTTTAGTTGCTCCAAGAGCAAGGTAGAACCTTAATGACTTACTGTGCACATGTTTAATTTACTCCTCAACCCACATCTGTGCAGGGACGTCTCAGGGGAAAAAAAAACAAAACAAATAAAACTAAACTTTATTTACCAGGTCAGACAGATTTTTTTCACCAGATTTGTTTTTGTGATGGCTCTGCATTGTTTGCAGTTGGAATTACCAAACTCATACTCCAGGTTTGGAAGGATTTTCTTATCAAAAAAATAATTTATCAGGATGTTCTTTAAGTGACAGAAGTAGGAATGGAAAAGCTGCCATCCAAAAAGTGAATTATGGGTCAAACCATCAGGGATCATATGCAAGTGTCAAGCCACAGCCAATTAAATGAATTGTATAAATAAGCTTATCAGAGAATTACCCAAGTAAAAATTGAGGTAAGAAGTCTCAGAGAACATGATAAATGTCTGATAAAGTGTCTGACAGCGTTTTCTAATTTATGTTGAGACACTCCAATGAATCGAGATTATTTAGAAAAAAGTGTTTAATTAAATAAAATCATAGGAATGCAGACATTTAAAGGAGTTTTAAAATTCTTTAATGTTTATATTTGTTCAGGTAAAAAAGTGCTCATTAAAGTTATCAGATGAACAGTGTTTATTTTTATTTTATCAGTATTTTATTCTCATAAAATATAAATTTTATATCTTATAAAATCTTATAAAAAAGACTCAGAGAGGCTGGAGTGGTGAAAATGAACGGATAATCCCTCCCCCCCGCGTGCCTCCATGGCGTTTGCATTTTAAAGCCCTGATGTCACAACAGGTGACCTTCTCAGCCCCAGACGACCTCTCCTTAGGGAGCCTGGGGAATGTAGTGAATCTCTGTGTCTGAAGAAATGATGGCTCATTACAGATGTCTAAAAACAAACGGTATCTATTTATTATTATTCATTTATTATCTATTTATGATCTGTTATCTATGATTATTATTATTATTAATATGATTATTACTCTTTTATCCAGGTAAACCCATGGCATATAACATTGATACATTAATAATGAATCCAATTCTAGACAAATGACAATCAATGCCAAAAAAGGTTGAGGTTGTATAAGTCCTAAAAATACGCAATGTCCCTGTGTTGTCTCAGAATGTTATTTTACAATATTTGCTGCAAAAGGTGTTTATGCCTAAAAGACTCTTTAACTAGTACGTGCCCTGTGTAACTTTTACATAGTACTCATTTTACGCAAGACACCAAGTATTTGAGGCATCTTGGTTTCAACAGCCTTCATGACCAGAGCAAAACGTGTGCAATCTGAGCTAGCGGGGCAGACACTTCAGCCTTCATGACCAGAGCAAAACGTGTGCAATCTGAGTTAGCGGGGCAGACACTTCAGCCTTCATGACCAGAGCAAAACGTGTGCAATCTGAGTTAGCGGGGCAGACACTTCAGCCTTCATGACCAGAGCAAAACG
>JAOYSI010005310.1:0-13638 GCA_025775065.1 Hiodon alosoides
CCCCGTGCCCCGCCTCCCCGGCCCCCCCGTCCGTGCTTCTCGGGGGTTGTGTTGGGGCTGTGGGGGGGCGGATGTGGGGGTGAGTTGGGGCTGAGGTGGGGGTGAGGTGGAGCTGAGGTGGGAGAAAGAGATGCTTGTCTTTCTTTACTGCACTTGCATTAGCTATTCTGTAAAGTGACGGGCACTTTCCCAGTTGTACCAGCGTTGACTGGGTTTTAAACTGTTTTTACTTTATTTTACATTGCTGCACCGACCCTTAAAAGTAAGCAGTGTGTTTCTCTGTGTGCAGTTTTAATCTTTAATCTTAATCTATATTTAGCATGATACACAAGGATGTTGCCCCGTCTGAAAATCCCCCTAAGATTGCTTGATGGAGGAACAGAAATAACCTCAGTCCTCAGTTTTACTCAGTCCTCAGTTTTACTCAGTCCTCAGTTTTACTCAGTCCTTCTCCCCAGCTGTCCTTGTGCTACTATTGGGTGACACCTCCAGTCAGCAATGGCGCTTTCTAATTGGCCAGGCCCCAACACAGTGCCTCTCCTGGTGTCACTTTGTGTCCGAGAGTGTGGTGTGGCACGGTGTGGTAACAGGAGACTCTCAGGGCTTTTCAGAGCTGCAGTGCCAAGTGAGACATAGCCTGGTTTTTTTTGTGCCTTTTTTTAAACTATCAATTTATTTTCTTATCAAGCTGTTTTTGTCCTTACAGTTTCATATTGACTGTTAGAAACTGAAACATCTCTCCATCTCTCCATCTCTCTCTCTCTCTCTTTATCTCTGTCTTTCTCTCTCTCTTTCTGACAGCAGAGAAAAACATTTCTTGTTTCTTATCTCAGCGCGGCTGGGGTTTAGTTTTTTTTCGAGAGCTCAGAACGCGGACAAATAGCAGACGTGACTGTCAGCCTTCCTTTGCGTCTGCTATAATTGTCAATTGACTCCCATTAACCTGCTGATCAGATCTTAATGACTTTGTGGGGGCCATTACGCATTACGAGGCGGCAGACCCCCAGGCTGACTGAGGTTATCATTTCCTTTCTCTGACTGTCGAGAGCTGCCAGTCATCCCGCAAGCTCCGTCCGTCGCACGGCAACTATCAAAGCGCCGAAATCTTAACTATTGGCGGGGATGACGTTAATAGCATCGTGAGGCTGGCTAAATCTTTCTGGGCTTACTGATAAAGAGCTTCGCACGTAAACTCAAGTGCCGTTCATTAAGCACGCAGAGGTCAAAGCCAAGTATTCGTTGCATAGTCTAGCTTTGAAAGAGTTGATTTTGATCAAATGTGGATGAATATTAAGTTAGCTTCAGCTGTGCATTATACCATACTTTTTCATTTCTGTAATGAAGTAAAAACTGTAACAGATCGAGAATCATGGGAACTGTTAAGAGATTAGCATTATAGCTTCCGTTGCAGTGTTATGGTTGAGCTGCATTCAATTGTTAATGTCTATGGACTTATTCACTGCCTGCAGTTGGCAGGCAGTACAAAACCTTTTGTTAAATTATAGCTGTTGTAGTTAGGTCGTTTTTTCAGAATGCAGATGTGGTGACGCACGTTGTTTAGCGACAACCAGCTTTTCCCCCCATTGTTACATTGGGCAAATATTATCAAAATGTGCGTAATTGATAAAATAGTTGAATATTGTGACACTTTTACTCTGAGATTGTCATTACCTAAGCAGACTCACACATACCATGTGCAGTCAGACGTAGAGCTCCAGAACCAGACGAGCCTGCCCCTCCAGGCAACACACGCGCTTCATTTTGAAGTGGTGCTGGGGGATTGGGGGTATGTGAGATGGATTTTTAGATGCTGAAGCAGGTATAATTAATCCCTGTGCAATGTCGAAGTCCGTTCGCTCCTCTTCAACTGGAACGGGAGAGCTGTACCCTCTGAAACCGCTGAGATAGATCTCCTATTCTGAGACCGTTGGACGATATTCAACTTTGTCCTCTCCTGACCTGGTATCTCAGCTTCAAGCGGACTTGTGTTAGCTCTGTTTGGTTCTTTTGTGTTTCTGTGGACTTGCTGTTAGCTAGGTATCCACAAGAGTACCCATCTATTCAGGGGAATTTAAATGAAATAAAATGCAACAAACACAAGATTACACGATTGCTGGCAGGATCGCTGTAAAGGAGATGGAAAGAGTAATACCATTTCCTCACAAGGGAAGGTTGTTGTGTCTGATTAAATGCGGTTGCCACGGCTAAGGGGATGAAGCTTCATTGCTTGCCATTTTTTTAAATGTCCGCTCTCGGGGAATGTACAGATTGCAGAGCAACAGCAGTGGCAGAATCTCACTTTCACATGCAGAGATGCCCTTTGCTGGTTTGCTGAATGTCATCGTTTAAAACAAGAGCTCGCTCTGCTCCACTTAGGAGTTTTGCTTTTATGTCTCATCTCACCCTACAACTTTCATGTTCTGCTGCAGACACTGATAAGTGTGGGAAAATCTACTGAATCTGTGGAATTCGGAATAAACTAACTTTCCTTTGGACAGAACTAACTAAGAGATCTTTCCTTTGGGCAGAACTAACTAAGAGACCTTTCCTTTGGGCAGAACTAACTAAGAGAACTTTCCTTTGGGCAGAACTAACTAAGTGACCTTTCCTTTGGGCAGAACTCGTTGGTTATTTTTGAATTTGGCCTGAATACCGTAAAAGGGGTAAAAGAGTCTAAAGTCTAAAGAGTTTAATTTGTGATTGATAAAAGTATTTGACATAGAGTATAAAAGTAAAAGTTTTATTGGAAAACCCTCGCTTATCAATAATAAATGATTAACCTGCCCTGGCACTCTTGGTCAGGAAGCCCATTGATGGGGTATTGATTGAGAAACCCTACCCCAACTCCTTTGGTAGGGGAAGTATTCCACTGGCAGGAAGGAGGCTATTGGAAAACGCCACTTCCACTCTGATTTGGCCTCCAGCTCTCCCATAAACACCACTCATTCACCATTTAGTAGTTTTATTGAAAACAATTATGTCTAAAAATGTTTTATGGGGTGGGGGGGGGGGGGGGTCTCCATGTAAGCCTTCTTTTAATCACAGCCACTCTGTCCACCGGCCCCTTTTAGCGTTCATCCCCTTCCAGGCTGCTGGATCCAAAGCTGCTTACTGTAATATGCCAATTCCACATTAGTGGATGCAGAGTCAGGACATTTAGCCCCAGATTTTTACTGTTTGGAGGAATGAAAAAGTGCGTCTTGATGTTGCCTTGCACGTCTTCGATTCTAGTTGGTCTCGTTTCATTAAATGCTTTAGCAGTCTATAAATATGGGGCGTCAGGACACATGGACTGATAATGTACCTTATTTGTGAATCGCATCCTCTTCCATCTGTGTAGTCCGATAAAGAGCTTCATGCCACCAAACTGCCCTTTCCTGTCCAATAATATGCTACAAATAATCACGCCTGAGCCAAGTCCTAACACCAATATCCACATGCTGTTGTATGCTGTTTGTTTTGGGTTTGAGGCCCACCTCATGGGATGGCTACAGGATGGTTTCCTGACCACACTGAATCCCTTTTGTTGTTGCTGGCCTTTTCCCAGAGTACCCCTAAATCCATTTCTCTGTAAACGCCGGGGAGTACACACGTTGTTTCATAAATGTGAGTCATTTGGGGGGAAAAGAAAATCTCTAATCCATCTGCCAGTCTGTCAGCACCAGATGCAGTGGCTCCTCCGCAGATAAAGCTCAACCCAGCCCCTCTGGTCCTGCTCGTTTGGCTGGGGCGGGCAGCGGGTAGCGGTTCTTGTTTGTGCCTGATGGATGGTTAGAGGGAGGCCTTTCTGCATGGTCGCATCCACTCCTAAACACCGCTACTCTGTGTCTCTGTGCCTCCCACTTCAACCTCATCACCGCGGCTCAACCTCATCACCGAGCTGGACCAGGGTTGGGGAGTGCTGCTGAGTGGAGATTGGGTGCCCTGTCTTTCTCTTCTTCTGCCTCTGTCAGCTGTCCAGGTATCAGCTATCTGAAGTACAAAGGGGCTCAGCTGGGCACATCAGACTGCCTGTAGACCTGTGGTCTCGTTGCTCGCCAGACGCTGAACCCAATAAAAGGAGACCGCGGTGGCTGTATTTCTGACGGCGGTAACCGGTGACCTCATCCGGAACGGATCATTGTAATGGATGTTGCCTGCTTCTTAGAGCACGCTTTGCGAGAGATAGCCTCCCGCGTTAACCCTCTGTTTTTACCTCCCTGGTACATTTGAGTCCAGTCGACGTGAAGTTGCAGCGTCCAGATAGAAAACCTCCAAAACATTGTGTTTCATAACCACCTGTGAAGAATTGTTTTGAGACGAGAGGCTGAGAACAAATTCAGCGTCTGCAACCTTTGTGTCCGTTAACCGTTATGTCGCTGTGCGTTGGCGATTCCAGCAACCCAGAGAGTGCAAGATAATGACGGTGATGATAGTGATGATGATCATATCACGGTTCTTGCCTCAGATGGGGAGAAGCTGATGGAAGGGGTGGATGCCAACCGCAAGAGGGATTCCCGCCCTGTGTCTGGACACCAGAAGAAGGGGGACGCCAGTGACAGCCGGGAGGACGAGGCTGTGGTGAGTGCCAGGGAAACTGTGGCGCTGTGTCCTGGTCGGGGTGACAAACGCACGTCCCCTCTGCCACCCCCAGGCCGCAAAGTCACTGTATCTCTCATCTTTATCCGTCAGAACCTATCCTGAAAGCAGCGCGCTGATTTATGTTTTTGTTCAAGATCAGTGATGGATTTGTTGTAACTTTAGTCTGGGAATGAATGTCCGCTCTCTACATAGCCATACTGGCATCTGTTCATTTTTCCACCGCTACGGCTGGGCAACCAGTTGTTCTCAGCACTTAGTCTTCAATAGCAAAACAATCCTACATTTTCACTGGTTGCTCAGTGTTAATGGAGTCTGATTGGCTGGTTTCTTCATTACTTTGCTCAAAGACAAAGGACCTCAATGGGCTGAACCCTAGAGGGAATTAATTGTGTGTTAATCTTTGTGCTAAGTATGAAATTAAGTTGGCTGTTCGCCAGAGTGCACAAAACTAATCAAACTTGGGCAATCTACACCTAGATCTTAATTACTATAAAACAGTGGCGCCCTGTTTTTTCATGTGTGCTCAGATTAATACTTAATTCGTTGATATTTGAAAAGAGTGTGGAATTATGTGAATCATAATGAAAAGGATTAGAGGGAGAGCAGGCACAATAGTTTTCTATGAATTTACCATTAGATCTGTAATAATGTGTATAGCCTTCTGTTCCTCCAATAAATTCTAATTTGTTATATGGTTGGATGAACCTTGACCTTTCGCGAGAGGTCGGCCTGAGAGCTTTCTGCCTGAGAGACACCTTAGTCCTTCTACTCCATTCACTTTGTATGTGCATACTTGCACTGTGCCGTTTGAGTTAAGAAATAGACCACATAAGGGTTTCAAGTGGGTGGTTGAAGTTAGCACACTTTTCCTGATAAGTGATTAACTGCCGAGCAAGGCGTTATTACGAACTTGTCTTTCTTCCAGTCCCAGACCGAGCCAACGTTTGGCCTCAGAATGGTCTATTAGTTTTAAAACGGTTGCCTTGAAATTCTATTAGAAGTGATTAGATTCCAGGCTGAACCCTATCATCTGGTTTGAATCCAGATGATGGTATTTGCTGTGCACAGTAGGAGGCTTCTGTTGGCTTCCTGGATCCGGCAGGCTTGCAACACTACCGTGGGCCGTGCCATTCGTCCAATCAGGAGCCGAGCCTGTCACATGCGCAGTGTGGCCTGCAGGGCGTTAGATAACTGTGGGTCTGAACTCTGTACTCTGTGCTCTGAGCAACTCTGTCTGTGCGGTGACCAGCTTCACGGCCATGAAGAACAATTGGCTATTCCATAGGGGAAGCAAATGGGGAGAAAAATAGCTGAGCGCTCAACCTACTTCTAAAAATAAACAGCATTCACTTCATTCAGTATTTTGTGGTGGATATTTTGCCAAAAAATAACCGTTGCACAATAAACAGGTAATTCATTTGTGAAACTAGTATTCTTCTCCATACAGTCAACTGTATTTTGTTCCAAAACAACATATCAGTTTAACCATCAGAAAAGATACATTTTATATATTGGCCTTTGAGCCATTTCTACACTTTGAACAGGCTATTTGATGTCTAAATTCTCTTGATCTCTCTGGTAAGCAAGTATCGTTTTGAGGGAAGGACCCACAAACCCCAGAGAACATACCAGAAGGGAAATCCGCAGAGTGAAGACACGACATTTCCGTGAGCAGATGTAAGACAAGGGTCCCCTCTGGAGACGGGATCTAGAGGGTGTGGGTCACCCCTCTCGATCCCGTGGTCGGCCCAGGGCACTCAGACAGCAGAAGAAAGAGTGGAGGAAGAGAAATGGGAGTGCCAGAGATCTCACAGAACAATGTACCGTAAACCTCCGGGCCTTTCCATTGATCAGACAGAGCCCCCGCTCACTTATTCAGCAATTTTTATTAGAACAGCAGGCATAATAATCTTAAACGGTATACCGTACAGAATGGCTTTGGGAATTGTATGGGATTAGGTTTTATGGGAAAAAGAGAAATGAGAGTGCATTATGAAATCATTTTTTTCTTTAAAACCAGGACTGATGCATTTCCAGGGAAAGTCAACATTTTTTTGGATGTAAAAAGCTGTACGTGAGAACCCCAGGACAGACAGTTGAAGATGTTTGAAGAGTGACAAAAATTTGGTTTCGGCCTAGATTTCAGATTTGATTCCGACTCAATTCCAGACTACTTGAACCCGATTGTTCAAGTCGGGAATGTCGATATATAACTCAAAAAATATACACAATAGCTGAAAATTTATGCTACAGGTTTTATTTTGTTGAAGGCGTTTTAATTTTATAGCTAAAGAACACCAATAGAAAAGGAGCTTGAATGTGGACGTCGAAGTTAACTATTCTATTCTTCAATGAACATTCCCGAGCTCGGCCTCCAGAATGAGGAGATGTGGAACGGTCTTAGTGACGGTAAGACGTTTGGCACAAAACGGAAACAAATTCATTACTCTCCTCTTCAAAATAATCCTGTTAACGATTAACGTGACATGTAGGAGTTAGAGCCTTTATGGCTTAACCCCTTTTAAATCTTTTCTTTCCTCAATAAGACCCCCTGTTAGTTTATTTGGTGTGACTAAACTAGAGAGAAACGTCTTCTCCCCAAAATGAACATAAGACCAGCGTTCAAACTATGCGATCAAAAGGGGATTGGTGGCGACCAAAGGGGAGATAAGGTGGTCCTTAATCAAGGCAGCGTTGTGCTTGGATCCCTGGAAGCGAATGCTGGTTCACTCACAAGATAAAAGCAGACACTACAGGTTACTAAAAAATTGATCTTTATCGGGTTTTTGGGGGTTTTCGTACGCTTGTATTACGTCCAGTGTCTCTTTTCGATCTGAGAATAGGTCCTGATCTTCTCTGGGCGTGTGATATATCCGTGACTCGTGTGTGATATATCATGTTTTTCTTCTGGCGAGAGGCCACTGAGGCGCTTTCCTGTTAGCTAAACGAACTAAACGATGTGGTTGGGTTTCTTACCTTGTCGAGCACAATGCACGGTCAGCTAACCTCAGGAATATCATTTGCTTGCTTTTGATTCGGTTACGTTGATGCTAGCTGGCTAGTTTTTCATTTTCTGAATCATTGTCTTTACCGGCTTTTGAGTGAAGACTGGTTTGTTAAAGTCATCATCGTGCCTCCTAGTTTGTGATCGTTGCTCCCAAATGCTGGCACACCTATTGATAGTGTAACCCTTATTTTCTGTGGCCGGATGACATTGATTTTGTGAATCGCTGCGCTACATAAGCGGAGAATTGCAGGTTATGCTGAAAAAGACTTTCTATAAGTCGCTTCCCGAGAAGCTCAGTCGACAAAGGTGCTTGCCCCATCTTGAAGGTGACTGAGACTGGAGGAGAATAGTCGTACCTCCTCACTCACCTGCGTGTGGTGACGGGAGGTGCATTAGCACAATCGGTGATTCTGAACTGAGGAGTTGGGAAAAATTATTGGAGAAAAAAAAGGCTTTCGAGATAACAATGAACCAATCCCTTTGCTGTTTCATTTGCTCTGGCTCTGATTGATTCTCTCTCAGTGTTATGACATGTGGTCAGTCCTGGATTACATGGGCTTTTCAATTTCTCTGCTTTATTGTCTGCTCTGCCTTTTCAACCTGTCCGTGAGGTCCTTCTCCACCTCTGTTGAGTACAGCAGTCGTAATACCTCATTAAATGCTGGCACAGTTTCACTGTTCTTTAACAATCCAGCGACCCTGCTGCTTTATACCTTTCATTCAGATATGATATCAAGAATATCAAGAGTACAGGATGAATTAGTCCAGGTCATCGCACCTTCCTCTAAATTTGACAACCAGTGAGGTTCCTTTACCTTTTAAAAGAGAAATGCTTCTGGTAGTCGACCTCTGCATTGACTTCTTTACACGGCTTGACCATTTCAATAGGGAAGTTTCGATGAATGTTTTAACCTCATTCCCTCCAAACTTGTTTCTCATTAGTGAAGATAAATATACTGCCAGTAGTCTTTGCTTGACTTGATGGTGCACCCCCCTCCTGGATACTGGAACCTGTATCCCTGGCTCCTAGAATAGGCTCTCCTCGCAGTCTTCTAATTTCAAAGTTTGAATGGAGTTTTACTGTTTCGGGACAGTCCCCTTTTCCCTCTCCAATTTAAAACCGCCAATTAGGAATCCAGCTCCCTGTGCCTGATCACTGCCGGACTGCCACAGTTATGTAGTGCATTATGTCTCCAAGTAAACCCTCCAATCTCTGCCATTTATGTTATATTTTTGTTGAGATTTCTCTCTCTCTCTCTCTCTCTCTCTCTCTGTATATATATATATATATATATATTCAGTGTACATTGATAATAAGCCAGCAGTGGAGGAGAAGCTTTGAAAGGGGCCTTCCGCCCTCTCCCTATGTCCCCTGTTAGTGTGAGCTGCCGGGGATGGGAAGGGAGGTGGACTGAGGCACAGTGGCAGCTCGGCTCACTCCTGAGTGGGGCCAGGTTTTCTCTCTCTCTACCCCCGATTAAGCAGGATAATGGGACACTATGTCTTCCTCTGGTTCTCACTAGAGACTGTCTCCTTCAGCACAGGCCTGACTCTTTGCTGGCTAAGCAAATGGCTGACAGACAATCTCTCCCAGATCGACGGTCTCTCCTCCCTCCCTCATTCTCAGTGAAAGGTAGACAGACGGTCTCTCCTCCCTGCTCCCCTTTATCTCAGCAAACTTTTGACAGACGTTTTCTTTTCTGACTCGTGTTCAAGTTCAGGAGCTTTGGCGTTATGAAGTGGAGAGTGGAGACAGGCTCATAGATATCCCCGGCATCACTCTTTGTCGTCTAAATGAGGCTCCCTTACAGAGTTCGGCAGTTACATCTGAAACCTCATATTATTCACCGAAAGCCACATTGAATTCCTCTGAATGAAAACATCGAGGAAACATTAAAACTCATCACGGGTCTCTGCTTCTCTCCGAGCAAGTCCAAGAGTGCCTGGTTTGACGGTTTTGCCAGTTAGGAATACTAATATGAGGACTCACCAAAGGGGGGGGCTTCAGACTTCAGCCTGTGGCTACCCGTCACCTCCAGCTACGTGACCTTTCTTTACTGAGACGGACCCCCAAGTTCCCCAGCCGTTCCCAAATCACTCGCCCTCCGTTTTGAGTGACACCTGTTTGGAGGGTTAGTGAAGCACTAGAAATGGAAAACTCGCTGGCGATGAATAGGAATTATAAATAGCACCAGGCCCGGGACACGTTTAGGGTCGTTAGGAATTCAAATCTTAAAGTGGTTACATCGCTGTTATAACAGCTAAGTAAGAAGTAAATTCAATTAGGCAAAGTGCATATCTGCTTAAACTGTAACTGTTATCCATGTTATTAGTTTGTTTGATTAACCCCGCTTGGAACATTTCCACAGATCTTTGCTCAACCATGTGCACCGATGTTATGATTGGGCCTTGGGAACTCGGGGATATGAAACCTCAAACACTAGTTTGCAGTCTGCAGGTCCTCTGTTTCGAGGGTTTAATTGGAGGGGCGAATAGCATCTTCCCCTCGAGAGTATTGGCTTACTAGATAATAGGACACCCTGAATCATGTCAGTGGCTCATGCAAACGGAGGGATAGTGTGTAGGCGGAGTGATTATGGAGCAGTTTGAGATTGGGGGAGATAATGAAATCATTGTTTCGGCTTCTGTTGGCGTACTTGGGTAGGGGCTCGAAGTTATGGGTGATAGCCTCCTATACATCATTTCACTTCTGTCTTTTCGCTGGCAGGGTGAGGGTTTTTTTTTTTTATTTGAAGAAAATGTTTGCACTCCACAGAGACATAGAGAAGAGTGATATTATTTTTAACGTAACATAAAGCCTTACGCCAGGATCAGATGTTCTTTGTTCTTCCTACCTTCAGGCCAGTTACTCCCCCATAATTCTGACCAGCCAGTGGAATGAACTAGTTGTGGTTAATTCAGCAGAGGCAGGTTTTTTCTTTGCCCTACACTTGGGTTGTCATGGATTTATGTGTTTAAGTACGTTTTCTTTGCGCGCTTTATAGGACATTGTTCCTTTATTCAAGCAAGACCACGGAGCAGAGAATGACTCTTAAACCCAGGATTTAAAAGATATCCCCTGGGTTATAAAACTGAAAAACTAAACTCTCTTCTCCCCTCTGTTGTCCCAGTTTTGGGAAAGCTGTCTGCTTTGTGTCAGCAGCAGCTGAAGAGCAGCTCGAGGGAAACAATGGCCGTGTCTGTGTCCGATGGCCCCCTGAGACGCTCGGGACAGCGTGGGGAAACGTTCTGAGATCTCCGCCCTGGAGCTCGGGACAGCGTGGGGAAACGTTCTGAGATCTCTGCCCTGGAGCTCGGACAGCGTGGGGAAACGTTCTGAGCTCTCCGCCCTGGAGCTCTGGACAGCGTGGGGAAACGTTCTGAGCTCTCCGCCCTGGAGCTTGGGACAGCGTGGGGAAACGTTCTGAGATCTCCGCCCTGGAGCTCGGGATGCAGAGCCTCACCTCCGCAAAGTCTTTAACGGGTAAAGGATGGTGAGGTGGATGCTTAGGACGCGTTGATGCGCACCGTAAAACTGCACGCTCCATTTCAAAATACAATTTACAATACAACAAACCCCTGGATGTCAGATCTGTCAGATCACTGCTCTGTCATTCTGCTTCACTCGGGCCATTCTTGTGCAGGACATATAACGAATAAATGAGAAAAGCTTTATTTATGATTTTTAATTAAGTCATATATACATGGTCACTTTGAAATTTTCTCTGTGTCTTAGGTTGGGGACTGTGTCTTTTTTAATCACGTCGGCCTTTGCTGACCCCAGATTGCTTTTGAGGCTGTAAATATTATGCCTTGTGGCCTTTCTGATGGTTTACGGCTGGCCTACCAACCACTGCCACTTAGCAGCGATGTTCCCCCCGGGCAGCCCATATAGCCAATTAGCAAATAGTCCTGATCTCCTGTGTCTTTGCTCTCCCATACATTCAGCAGTTTCAGCGAAGAGTTTTCACGTGGACTGGCCAATCGCTGTAAAACAGCGGCTGATTATGTGAGTCAGCCCATCCGTACTTAAGCTGTAATGGTCGGCAGGATCCTGCGGGGTTTAGAGGTACCTTTACCGCAGCATTGCTAAAAGTCTCTCACGATTAGACTGTGATCTTGTCTCGTGTGGACTGGGGTGGAATGGTCCCGGGACAAAACGGGAGGTTGTTCCTTGACGGGCTGTTGCAGGGCGCACTGGGAAACCCCCCGCCTGACGTTGACAGCCATTGCCCCGGCAACACCTTGTGCGCCTTCTCAGACCCTCACCAACGCCAACATCCCCCTGAACCGCCCATGAAGGCACGAGTCCGGCTGGGGACTCTCTGCTCTTCAGGACTAGGTATGGAGCCCTTATTATTTTATCTGATGAGGCCGTTCCTCCTTTGTTTCATTAAGATGTGGGGCAAGGCGACGGTGATGCAGGTCATCTGCTGGTCCTGTAACAGGCAGCCCCACCCTACCACTGCAGCGTTGGCGCATTCCTGCATCTTGTCCAGGAAATTGAAAAAAGTTAGCTTTTAAGATCCGATCATTCATCCTCTCTCAGAAAAAAAAATGCAGCCTCCGTTTTTGAAAATCATGCTTTAGGTTGATTTATGTCTGCACTGACCTCTAAATCTAATGCTCCGAGAAGTTTTGTCAACCAGAATTTGGATTTTCATTATGTATTTTAGACATGGCCTCTTCTCAGCTGGGTATGCTGTGCTTTTGAGTGAGTGGTACATAAGTAACCCTGTCACACAGGGAATCTTCTGCTTCATTTATAATTCTGCTTCATTGCTTCATGAATACTTTTGCATGTGGGGAAGAGTTCAGCAGGCCAAAACTAAGAGGGAAAGGATTTACTCTGGAAGTGTAAGTACCTGGGTAATGTGCGTAATACAATTAAAGAGTTATTTTGAAATAAGTAAATAAGGCACATGCAGTTAAACGTTTTGGCAGCTTTCCCCTAAGCCCTGATGCTCAAGGTCTGCCACTGGAATTTCACACAGGGATTGTCCACCATTGTCAGGAGCCGCAGCTGAAAGCCTGGAGTCGCCCAGGGACTGTCTTATTCCCGGACTGTGACCTTCCCAGTCATTACAACGACGGCGAGCTAACGACGTGTAAATGGCCGCCCCGGGACTCCTGGGCTCCACCACATGGGACGATCCGTTTCGCCCCTTTGGTTCAGCGGTTGTGGACATGGAGGGGATCCGCTAAAACAGGCTCCCGGTTTCCCCCTCGGTTCTCCTGTTACTGCCCTTTGCCTCGGCAGTTTGCGGGTAAGGCTGACCTTCCTTTGCAGTGGACAGCTCTCGTGCTAAAGCTGCAGTCCGAGACTGCCGGATTTCTCCACAGTGAAGGCCTTATCTGTTGCCACTTCAGTATTCCCTGCGCCATCTCAGTAAATCTGATTGACACCTCCTAATCCAGGGATGGCCGGTTATATCCCTTAAAGGATTGGTTACTCCGGGCCTCAATAAGCCACCGTGCGTGGCTTAGAAAAATGGGCAATTTCACCTGTCATCCAAACAATGACGCGCCAGACAGTGCCATTCAGACCTGAGGCGTAATGGAAAACTGCTCCTTCCCCATAGTCAGGAGGGCTGAGACAGTCTGCGTTTACCCCAAGATGCCAAAAAAAAAAAAGGTAAGGAGAGAAACAGTCGAGAGCTCAAATCTATGGTGGATTCCCAGCCAGGGGGATTACTTTTCCCAACGCATTGCATTATTCAGCCACAGCAGCTGTACGCAAGGCCCTGTTGAAAGTGTGGCTGTGTGGGCCCAGACGGCTTCCGTTACCACAAAAATAGGAGAACCCTACCACCAATACCTCTGTCAATAAGGAGACGTCTGATCGTTGGAAAACTGTCCAATGTGAAAAGGTTATATAACGGAGGAGAAATGGAACAAAGAAAAAGAAGACGAAACGATGAATCTACGTATATGCAATGCAATGAATTGTCTAACGTATATATATTAATATACGTACAGCGGGTGAAATAAGTATTGAACACGTCACCATTTTTCTCAGTAAATATATTTCCAAAGGTGCTATTGACATG
>JAOYSI010005313.1:0-13637 GCA_025775065.1 Hiodon alosoides
ATGCTCTTCTGGAAGAATGGGCAAAAATTCCAACAGACACACTCCAAAATATTGTAGAAAGCCTTCCCAGAAGAGTGAAAGTTGTTATAGCTGCAAAGGGGGGACCAACTCGATATTAATGCCTATAGATTTACAATGGGATGTCATAAATCCCTGTCTTAATCAAAATCTGTCTTAATCAAATTGATTGCAACTTTAAGTTGGTTGGAATTTGTTAATTGCAATTAAATATTTTTTTAGGAACGGTATAGAATAAAAGGTGTATAAATTATGCACCCAGCCATGCAATCTCCAAAGAAAAAACATTGGCAGTAGAATGCCCCATACTGAAGAGCTCTTTGACTTTCAACGTGGCGCTGTCCTAGGATGCCACCTTTCCAACATGTCAGTTCATCAAATTTCTGCCCTGCTAGAGCTGCCCCGGTCAACTGTAAGTGCTGTTATTGTGACATGGAAATGTCTAGTAGCAACAACACCTTAGCTATGAAGTGATAGGCCACACAAGCTAACACAAGTACTGAAGCGTTTAGCATGTAAAAATAATCTGTCCTCGATTGCAACACTCAATACTAAGTTCCAAACTGCCTCTGGAGGCAACGCCAGCAAAATAACTGTTTGTCTTGAGCTTCAGGAATTGGGTTTTTCTACTGTTGAACAGCCGCACATCAGCCTAAGATCACCATGGGCAACCCCAAGCGCAGGCTGGAGTGGTTTGGATTGGATCTTCATTTTATCCTGAAACATTGGAAACTGGTTCTCTGGAGTCATAAAATATGCTTCACCATCTGGCAGTCCGATGGATGAATCTGGGTTTGGCAGATGCAAGGAGAATGCTACATGGCTGAATGTATAGTGCCAACTGTAAAGTTTGGTGGAGAAGGAGGGCTAAGCCACTTAGTTTCAGTGAAGGGAAGTCTTAACACTACAGCATGACAATGCCCCTGTGCACAAAAATATTTTTTTGAGATTGGATGCTGAAGAACTTGACTGGCCCGTACAGGGCCCAGACCTCAACCCCATCAAAAAGCTTTGGGATGAATTGATCGCCAACTGCAGGCGAGGCCTAATGGCTCAACATCAGTGACCTCGATCTCACTAATGGTCTTGTGACTAAATGGAAGCATGTCCCCACAGCAATGTTTTTTTGGCCATGTAGTGTGTATATACATTTTGGAATACAATGAAAATAGATCATTTCACATATTTACTCACAAAAAAGGTGTAACGAAACTCAAAAATGTATTACATATATTTTATATGTTTATTTTAAAACCAGCATGTATTTTTTATGGATTTTGATGGATCAATGCTATCTCCATTTTTTTCTTTACTTCGGACTGCATGATGCTTGTATCTGCAGACAAGACTGTTTGCATTGGAATGGGCCCTGAGTGTTTTATGTAAATAACTTGTTGTTATGAGTTTGGTTGTTCTGAGTTCCTTTTTGAATGTGTCCATCATTATCTCTGAAAATACTGTTGAAATAAAAATAAAATGCGTACGTAAATACGTTTTATATTAAGTATGTGTTGGACCATTTTCATATATATCCCTCTCATTCAAAGTAGTAAACTTGAAGCATGCACTGAAGAGAAACATCCATAGCTAACTTTACTCTAGATCAAGTTCATTTACTTCTTTTATTTTGAAAAACTGCAACCGGAAATGTTGTCCTTAACCAATATCTTTTGCGAGGGTTGCCTGTGTTATCTCGCGTTGTTACCCCCATTTTAAACGCCATATTGTAAATGTAGTTGATGCATACTCACGGCCTGCCGTGGCATCCAGAATTCTGGATAAACGCTGGATTAAAACTAGTTAACACTGACGGCCTCTGTTATCCCCTTACTATGGCCGGTTGCGAGAGAGTGTGAACGGATGGTAAGCGGTTAAGAGACTAGTAAATATTTGGGTGGGTCTGTTATCTCGGTGTCAGTGCTACTTTAAAGAAACAATTAAGACTTTCTTGTTAAGCATGGTGAAATAGAATTGATTGTTTAATTCATTTTAATTCTTGATTTTTATGTTTAGCTGGGTGTGGTGTCATCTTTGAGCGATATTAATTAATTCAGCTGCTTCAAATTCACCCGCAGTGATGGCACGGACTGAGCCAAGAGTGCTGGAGCTAGTATGCTTTGTCTGGTTCGTGTTTTCAAGTTCAGTTAGCAGCATCAGTGCTGGTAGAACATGCCATTTCTCGACAGCACATCCAAATAGCGCTCTATTTGGATACGGTAGCTTACAGCGAACAGGGAGTTTTCTGGTTAGCTATCTTCTAGGAGAAAAGTTGTAGGTTATCAAGTAGCTGCGTCGCTGTTGCTAGATTAAGTTAGCTAGCGTGCTACGAAGCAGCTGGCTTTGCAAAATAATAAAACGTTTTAAAGGTGGGTAAAGTTTGAATGCGTGTTTTTTGGGCGAACTTTTGTTTTTTAGAAATTCAAATGTTACTTTCCGTATAGCGGGCTATATGATTTAATATTTTTATAGCGCACTATAACGATTCGGGGGGTAACTACGCTATAAACAAACAAAGCAGTCAGGAATCAACCAGTATTTTGACGGAAGCGCCTACAAAATGGTGAGAGTTTTGTAGGTGGGGTTTTGCTCTGTTTAAATGCGTCCTTTTTGAAGCGACCGGGTAAACTACCGTTTCGTGTTTTTGTGTTTTACGTTATACAACACTTGAATTGATACTCCCCGGAAGCTTGTGTTTACTAGTGTGTCGACTTGGCCTTCCGCAGTGGTCAGGAGAAGATGCCTTTGTCTCCGTCGCGTTGCGCCAAGAATCACTGGCTATGTAGCGGTCATGATTACGCCTTGTAAGACCTTAAAAATAAGGTTTCCAGGCAGTTGAAATGAACTAGTTGTGACATAGCGTTAGGGGTATTAATACGTGTCATACCGTTTAAGACTAGCAGATTATAAATGTGATGTGACGTTAATTTATGTTGGTCACGGTATGTCACGTATGGTCTGCATTTGTCCAGAACATGCAGGAAATTGAGGTAATCTCAAACATTTGTTTTTAAGATCATAGTAATTGTGCTTTTAACTACATTTACGATTGGGGGTGGTTTTTATTTTACCTCCGAAAGTTGATTTTGTTGTGGTTGACGTGTAATTTAACGACGGTCTTGTTTGCCCTGCAGTCGTGTGGAACTGGAGATGCACTCTGACTGGGTGTGTTGGACCATGGGGCTGCTGCTTGTAGTGGAGTACAAGTCAGACCCGAAGCCATTTTCAGCCGCTATAACATTGAGTAGTCCCTTGTGGGGATCGTGTTCTTGCTTGGATAGATTTTTGCTTAAAAGAAAGGATTCGAAAAGCATGCAGATTCACCCTGCCCTTTATCTCGGAGTTGTATGTAATACTCTGTGCCTCCTGTTTCTCCCCTGGGAATCTTCATGCTAATCTGTTTAGAGCAACTACTTGCAAGTTTGATAAGGAAATTATTAAAAGCCCCACAGGAAGAGAGGCAGACGAACTGAATCAAGATTAGTCATCTCACTTTTTGGCTAAAATGAACCGCTTTCCTTCCTTTGGGTGTACGTGTACATTTGTGCACGCATTCATGATTGCAGTGTTTGGAGAGGCAATGCCCCCACCCATGCCCCATCAACCTTAGAGTTCTATGTTTAGCCACAAGTAGAAAGTTTATAGGTTAATTGGGCTTTAGAGAGAAATGGCTTAACCAGCTGGAATCAGATTTGAGCCTCTTACTCATGAACTGTGATTCTGTGGGCCTCTCTCTGCTTTGCCGGAACTGTTACCCGGTGTCACTCGCATAACATTCAAGTTAATACCTTAACTGTTTATATAGATGCATGTTACTAAATCATTTCAGGTTAAGTACCTTGCTCAAGTCAGGGTATGACAATTTCTTTACTGAAATCCGTCAACCTGTTGGTGAAAATATTAATGGTGTCTGTCAAGGATTCCCTTAATCAAATTCCAATTTAACGGCAACCTGTTGACATTGGAAAACTAACAGGTTTTGAACTTATGATTTAATAGTTTAGGATTTGATCTACCTATATTAGTTGCTTTCTTGCAAAATAATGTTCTAATTGCTCTTAAATGCAAAGTATATGCTGCCAAGGGCACCAAAAAGTTAAAAGGATTCACAATAAACATATAAGCTTGCTAGAAGAACTTGTACCTCACCTGAACGGTAAAATAAGCAAATTTGTGTTCAAGTGTCTTTGGTGCCAGAACTGGTGAACCTGCTACATCTGAAAAAAGATTCACTTAGCTAGGGGTTAGCTAGCCTGCAAGACTCCTCTCTGACTCTAGGGCCAAATAAAATGAGTATTTTGCAATCTCACAGCAGCTAGCCATCATGACCAGTTAAGATACCTATATTCCCATGTTTGTTTTTCTACAATATATATATGCCAAACAATCTAGCACTGTTAAAGCTGCTCGTCTGAGCCCCGTGATGTGGAATTTGCTGGTTCGTATCCAGGTGTCAACTGTGATCTGAGGTGGGTTGAAATGAGCAAGGGCTTCTCTCTGCTCATTGCTAACCAGCATCTCCTGTCAGCTTTCTCTTTTCTGGCAGTGCTGTAAAGATGGATGTGCCTTTCCTCCAATCGCCACTAGATATCATCTGGGCTATGTAGCCAGCACTGTGTAAAGACATTGGCAACTAGCCATGATGGGACGCACTAAGATGCTTAGATGACGTTTTGTCTTAACAAAGTAAACTGCGAGCATATAATTAGCACAAAAAATAAGATGCGTGTATACATTTAAGATTATAACCTCTAGTGTGCAGATGAATGATTTTACACATTTATATTTGTGTCTATTGTACAGGAATCTAATTTAGAAAACCTGCTGAATATCAGGCGATATGTAACTTTAGCTCAGAAAGAATGGGACACAGCCCAGGGATGATGCTTCCTATCTGAGAATGAAAAATAAAAAAATTGTATTGGATCATCAGAGTGCTACCTTAAATACAAAATGTTTTTTTCTTTTTTTCTTTTCATGTTCAAACATACAGGGTGCTGTTTGACAGAGCATAAGAGGTGTGGGATAAAACATTGGTATTTGTAGAAGGTAGATGGCAGTGCATTCTGCATATGCCATGGCATTAAATATTCTTTTGTAATCAAATTTAATTTGTTAGAGCAATTGCCTGAATAAAATTGGCCATATGGATTTCGTAGCTTAAATATTTTTAGGCAGTGAAATATACCAATATGCATATATTGACCAAAGACTGGGTTTATTTTGGTGCTTTTTTTTACTTTTTACAATTTCCGTTTGATTGTCTGCTTTAAATCAAGGTCCAGAGCAGTTTTAAAAAAATATTTATTGTTAACTTTCTTAATGCAATTTCTTTGCAAATGGTTGTACTTGACTTTGTCCTGTACTATTATATGTAGTCATATAATAAAGATGCATTTGTTTATTTTATTGAAGCTGTACATGGTAATGAAAATTGCATTTTCATCATACTATAATTGGTTTTCAGTTAGGGTTGGGTGACATGTCTTGACTATCGTATCACAATTCTTAACACATTCTGGACGATGCTGATATAGTATTGCTATATATAAAACTGTAAAGTCTTCAGAGAACAGATTATCAGATAACTTTAGACAAGGCACTGTAGTGAAGGTAACGTTATCCCAGATTACCTAATAACATGCAAAACAATTAATAAAATAACTCAAAGCTCATCAAGATAAATTGAGATAGATAGGTACTTCATTTATCCCCATTGGATTGTAACACTTCAAAAACACTAAATAACAAACATCAGCGTTATTGTAATAAAGATATCTCCATGTCAGTGTTTAACGCAGCACCAGGCCAGCTAGTAGTTGAACCCTCTTGGGTGGCTACGTTAAAAATCTTGGCTAAACCTTTGAAATATTTTGAAAATTATAACATTTGCTAACGTTATCCATACCTGTGAGATATATGTCAATTAAGTGTTTGGACAATGACTGGTCTTTAGCTAGATGCGAGCAGGTTTTGGGAGGAGTTAGGGTGCAGTTCAATAGCGAATGAAAAGGCAGTTCAGCAGAGAGTTATAAGTACCCTACTTGATTGATTCTCAGCCATCGTGGAGATCCGCCCACTGTCAGGGTCAGTGACTCACGTTGTGAGACCACTCGGGTGCTTCCAATTAAAAACTAAAAGGCGGAACTGCGTGGCTTTCTCAGTTTTGCTGCACACTTTCTTCTCTGTACCTGTAATATTGCCGGTTAAAATAAGTCTACAGTAGGAATGGAATTTACTTTGATCAATCAGTTGCCAATTTAAGAATATAGCGGCAGCAATGGAGGGGGGCAGGAAAATGCAAGTAATTCATCATCATAATTCAACATCATGGGATACATGAGTAATACATAGGCCTACTGCATTTATGCATAGGAAATGAGTAGTGCAGTATGCATTTATGCATAGATAAAAATAAAAAAATTGTATCTGTTTTTGAAATGTTTGTCATTTATACCACACAAATGCCACACATTGATTGGCTTATTTTGCCCATGCTTGTTAATGTAGCAAATTTATATCAATACATTTTAAAGAGGAGCGTCTAAAGAACACATCGGTGATAGGATAAACGGCCTTTAAGCCTACAAAAAAATAGGATGTGGCAAAAAACGGGGTCATTGAGACAAATGTGTTCCTTATATATTCCTCATATCAGAATATGGTTCTTCTGTTCTGGTTATGTGTCAATGTCCAAATAACTGATAAATTGGCTGATCAACTTTTACTTTTTACTACATCAAATACATTGGCATCATCTCCCATTCTAGGGAGACTCGTGAACATTGTGGAAGACTAGAAGCTATGTATACTGACAGGTCTGACAGTTATACTGACAGGTCTGGTTTAACTTGACTCAATCATTAGATCATGATACTGTTTTTATATCTTTCCAGTTTTCTTTGTTGTCTTCTAGTTTGAAAACTCTTGATCCACATGACCATCTTGTGACACAGTTTATTACTGGGGAAACGCTGTTCCAGGAGTTCTGCTATAAAGTTACAGTTTTATTAACTTTCACCTGTTAGTTATGTGACCTTCACCTGTGCCAAATGTATTATGTAAAAAAGGGTTTTTACTGCCATTCTCTACTCCACTATTTTTGTCTCTTTTAATACCATAAGCTTGCATTCCAAATAGGGGTACGAAAAATGGGATTTTCACATCTGTGTTTGTTAAAGATGCGTCAGTAATGCACGTCTGGGACGGGACAACATAAACTTCCACACCACTGACATTTTGCTGTGTTTCCTCCAAGCTTTTGGCTGATGAACTTGAACACAGTACTGTAGCTGTTAACTTTTGTACATGTTTTCCGTATTTCCGTAAAATATTTCTATTGACAGATGTCAACCCAAAATTGGCCCATACAATTATATGACCTATTGGTCGGTGCACCCCTGATTCTAGCACAACTGCCCCCGCTTGTTTGAGATGACACGGTCCACAAATAAACGCGTATAGTAAATTAGTCAGCCAGGCAGTAGTTTGCCATAAATGCAGTCAAATCTGTGCGCTGGAAAATGTCCCAGAACTCCTCATGATGCAGAAGGCTATCGTAGGTGTAATTGTTGCGGACCGCTCATGATAAACCTAGAGATCATTATTTTGAGTAATAGAGCACAGTCTGTCCGACCAGCGGAATTGATGGAAGTCCTCCTAATGATGTGTATGACTGGTCTATTGTCGCATAGTGTTGAAGGTTTGATTGTCTTTGAGGTCTCAGTGGTTTCTCAGATGCCGGCAACACGCCCGACATATTAAATACTGTTCACCACAATGATGTGTGGTGAGCAGTATTTACCTTCTCTGCCTCTACCTACTGCAAACCCAGTCTTGTTGGTTTCATCTCCTGTGTTAATTTCAGTACTGAATGAGTACCAAGTAATAATTACCTGTAGCCGCCAATTTCCATTTCCGAAAATAACAAATGTCCACGATTCTCCCCTTGACTTCAGTGTGTACTATAACCCTTAATATGGACTGCATGTATGTGTACTAAATGAATACTCTATCAGCAGTAGATTTTACAGTCTGCGTACTGAGAGGGTACACTCTGCAGTAGATTTTACAGTCTGCGTACTGAGAGGGTACTCTCTGCAGTAGATATTACAGTCTGCATACTGATGAGCTGCTCTCCTTTGCAGTTGATCCAAATAAAAAATTCAAAGGAGCTTTATTGGCATGACCAATGCATAGTATTGCTAAAGCATTAATCATTTAAAATTAGAACAAAGCAAGTTTTGTGGACACTGTACTAGGAAGCATAACTCCACCTGATTGAGAGTACAGTCCTCTATGGGTAGCCATGTCTGCCAGTGCTGGTCAGCTTGAGGGCCGGGCTTTCCTCACTGAAACCTACTCTGCTTGTCTTTCACCCCAGTCATGTATTCAGGTATTCAGGTATGCAGCCCGGATGTAATGTCCCTTTACCCCCCCCCCCTTTTTTAGGTTTTGATATTTGTCTGAGAGAAATGTATCACAAAGGTAATTAAATTGAAAAACGTGAGTAATTTTGAGTATGTTTGGGGCATATGACATTTAAAACAAAAAACATTGAACTTGCGCTATTGCACGTGTACTATTGGCCTAACAGCAGTACTTCAAGCCTTCGTAACAAACAAACACCAATAAAGAAGTTTATATGTTAGATGTTTTGTTTGCAATGCTTGTTCAAGTGGAGTATAAATAAGTGCACCATTATGGTTTTTAGTTTACAACATAAAATTATGTAAACAACTATAGAAGTCTGAATGAACAGGCGCTGTAGCCAGCACAGTAGCCAGCACTTTGATGTAGATGTTGAACTGTAGTCATTTGTAAAATAATCCTTATTGCCAAATTGAGTTAAGAGCTTTTAAAAAAATATATAAAACAAGCAAATGTCTTTAACATGTTTTTCTATAAGGGTGTAAATATGGTCACGTCCGGTGTTTCGGTAGGAATCTGACCTCTTAAGACACTAGGGGTGTAATGGTTCCCTAAACCTACGGTTCGGGTACACTTCAGCGATGTTTAGTGAAATTCACTGACATCATTCAGCTCTTAATGATCCCACTGTTTATGTATGCCTATTCCCTCTTATCCACGTTCTTCATTAACTAGTCACAAGGTACAACAACTGGGATACTTCTGAAAATTCAAAAGTATTCAGTTAAATAATACATTCTGATCAGTGTGAACTCACTAGTAGTGTCAAAGCTTCAGGTGTCCAATTGCTCTCCCGATTTCTGAGCAGAGGGATAATTAGCTGTAGTAACACATAAAGTTTCCAGTTTCCACACTAAAAGAGTAGCCTGCCGAGGGTCTTGTCTTACTTGGATTGTGTTTGGTTAGCTCGTAAGTGGTACTTAAAAATTTATGTACACTGGTCATCACTATATTTGGCCTGACAATAGTTGGAAATACCATTGGTTTTATCCAGAGAGCTGTTTGGAAGTTTTCAAATGTAATTTTCCATTTAAAAGTTTGTAAGCTTTATCGTTCTCCATCAGGCATCACAACTGGCTGACAAACAAAAACGTGCATGAATGGTGAATTTGAACTATGGGAGATTGTAATGGAAGATTCTAAATCAATCACAAAAGTTAGTGTACTGACTTTGACAGCCATAATTTCTAATGTATTCATTTGGTGTCACATTGTGGACCTCTTGGTGTGGATACCTGTACCATCACACCCAACAAGATGCTGTTTGGTAAGGAAGGCCAAATTTCTAGGCGTTAACGATATTGTAGAACTTGATTTAGAGGTGGATCATTTGAAAACAAAACTTTAGTAATCATTAGATAAGTCTAGATTGGTGATATGTTAAATGTTATCTCATCTCTTACATGAAATATGATGTCCTTAACGTTAGCTATAGCTACTGATATAATCCGTTTGTACGTTTTTAAATGAAATACAATCTACTAGTCTCCATCCTTAACCAAACTGGTGTCCTTGTGAATGCTGTGTTGGGATATTTTAATAGACTAGGACAGAGTTGTGTGTGGTTCTTTTATATTTGAGGCTCCAAATCTGTGACTTTGCAAAGTCAAGTGACATCTCGCGTTATCTGTTTTTTTTTCCTAGCGAGATTCCATGCCTGTTCTCTGTTTGGTGAATTCCCTGCCCGAGTCTGCGCTCTCTCTGCGGCGGATTCCCTGCCCGAGTCTGCGCTCTCTCTGCGGCGGATTCCCTGCCCGAGTCTGCACTCTGTCTGCGGCGGATTCCCTGCCCGAGTCTGTGCTCTCTCTGCGGTGGATTCCCTGCCCGAGTCTGCGCTCTCTCTGCGGTGGATTCCCTGCCCGAGTCTGCGCCCTCTCTGCGGTGGATTCCCTGTCCGAGTCTGCGCTCTCTCTGCGGTGGATTCCCTGCCCGAGTCTGCGCTCTCTCTGCGGTGGATTCCCTGCCCGAGTCTGCGCTCTCTCTGTGGTGGATTCCCTGTCTGTGTACTGATTCAACACTCTCCTTTTGCAGTAGAAGATGAGAGGAGGGCAGGAGGAGAGACTGCAGCCGTGGGCTAACTGACTCTGACTGCGGGGATGGCACAGGGAGGCCCTCAGCTGGACTATCAGCTCCTGCACGACCTCAAGCAGCGCTTCCCGGAGATCCCTGAAGGCGTGGTTTCTCAGTACCTGCTGCAGGTAGTCACTCCTGCACTCTGTAACTCAAACACCCACTGTGGTTGTGAGGCATGCCCCTCTGAAACCATTTCGATCCACTGAGGGTGAACAGTCCCTGGATTCAGGATTCGCAGCAAGCCCCTTAACTCGCACGCACTTGCTCCCCTCTGCCGAAAAGTACTCTGTTTCTGTTAATGTACAATTGCAGTGTAGGACATGGGTCAGAGCTGATTGTTGCTGTCAGCACTGTGCTTTTATTAAACCAAACACCTGTAATATTCAGTGAGGTCTTTTTTTTCTTCTCCCCAGAACAACAACAACCTGGATGTGTGCTGCCGCCTCCTAGCGCAGGAGAGTAACAGGTACCTGTACGGGGAGTACCACAGCCCGGAGGAGGGTCGACTTAGCCGGAACCACATGCTGCACATCAACCTGGGCTACCCCACATTGGAAGGGGCCACCAACGGGGGAGGTCGTGCCCTTGTTCACAGTTCCAGTGACGGGCACATAGAGCCTCAAAGGGGCTTACCTGGCACCAGTCAGCACCCAATGGTGTTCCCCGAGCCACACTCTGCCCCGGCGACTATGGTGCCCTCGCCGGGGTACAACCCCTTCTTAGTTGGTGATCAGGGCCGCCCCGCCGGCACTCCTCCGCCAACGAATGCGTACCCTGTTCCGCGGTACACCATGAACCCCATCTCTGTCACTCTTTCACAGAACATTCCCTCCGCTCCCCAGGCCCTGCAGATCCCGGGCTCTCCCTATGCAAGTGGTGGTGGATACATTCGGCCTGCTCCCTCCCAGAGCCCCCAGCCCTCGCCCTGGCCCTCACCCGGGGTTCCTGTCTACTCCCCCTCCCCTTACTCCTCCCCTTACTCCTCCAAACAGATTCCCCAGCCTGCCTACCACTCCCCGCCCCCCTCGCAGTTCCCCTCCCCGTATAGCTCCCCCCAGCACCAGATCCAGCAGACGTCCCACGTCTTCCTCCCCATTAGCCCCCCCACCATGACAGCCCTCCCCTACCAGCCTATCTCTTACTTGCCCTTCCTGTCTACCAAGGGCTCCATGAAGAACCAGATTGAGATTTCCCTGGAGGGGCCCCAGCGGCCCCCAGTCCCACCACAACGCAGTGGTTCCCCGGGGCCTGGCCAGCAGGGACAGCAGCGAGGGCAGAACTCCCTGTATCTGGCCACCAACCCCTCCCCCAGCTCCCCCTCCCGCGGCATCAGCCTAGCAAATTCCCCGTTCCTCCATGGGGTATATGTCCACCAGGGCCCCGCCCGCCCCCACCCAGCCTCCTCCCCGCAGCCTGGAAACCCCAACCAAATCAAGATCAAAGTATCCCCTGGCCGCACACAGCGGCACCTGGGGTCCCCCACAGTGGAGGCGGAGTCTCTCCTCAACATGGTGGATCAGGGCGAGCGCTCTTCAGCACCTGCTCCCATCCTGCCCATCTCTGCCTTGCCTGGAAACATAGCTGATCAGTTCCTGCACATGCCGAGGCGGTCCAGCTCTGGTTCGGACGACTACGCCTATACTCAGGGTGAGTGGGCGTGCGTGTCGTCAAACGTGATCAAATCCTAACCCTGCACTCAGGGTGAGTGGGCGTGCATGTCGTCAAACGTGATAAAATCCTAACCCTGCACTCAGGGTGAGTGGGCGTGCGTGTCGTCAAACGTGATCAAATCCTAACCCTGCACTCAGGGTGAGTGGGTGTGCGCGTCGTCAAACGTGATCAAATCCTAACCCTGCACTCAGGGTGAGTGGGCGTGCGTGTCGTTATACATGAACAAAATCCTACACTCAAGGTGAGTAGGCGTGTCATCCTACATGATCAAATCCTAACCTACACTCAGGGTGAGTGGGCGTGTCATCCTGCATGATCAAATCCTAACCCTGCATTTATGGGGAGTGGGCGTGTCATCCTGCATGATCAAATCCTAACCCTGCATTTATGGGGAGTGGGAGGGAGGTGGAGCGAGTGTGATTGTAGCAGGAGATTATTCATAACTGAGGAGTAAAATACATTTTTTAAAGTGAAATCTTAAGTATATAATAAAGAAATGCAGTTCCCATGTACAACTCCTAAATGGTTTAATATTAATTATTAAAAATCTAATTTTTTTCCAAAACCCCTGGCAAGGTTGTGCAGTTACCTTTTCACTGTATATATAAAAAATAAGAAAACAGTTTACATCTGTCCATCATTGTTTCTGCGATAACCAGCGTTCGTGTTACCTAATTTTCTTTCTAACATAGCATTATCAGGCACATTGGGTTTGTTCTGACAGAGTGTCACCTCTTGGTGGACTTAAAGCTCTACATAGAGGGAGTGGGTAGCTAGGCGTGGTTACAAGAGCTCCATATCTAGGACAGTAATCAGTTGTAATTTATCACTTTTCTGTAATTGATTTGGGACATTGATACAACGTTTGGGTCTGAATAAAAAAAGATAGTACTGAGAACTCTGTATAACTGTGTGTGGCTCTCCGTAGCCCTCCTACTCCACCAGCGAGCGAGGATGGAGCGGCTGGTTAAGGAACTGCACCTTGAGAGGCAGAAACTGGAGCGGCTGAAGGCCGATGTCAACGACATGGAGTACGACGCTCTGCAGAGACGGTTCCGTCGGGTCAACAGTACCAGCCTCATCCCTCGGGTGTGTGTGGTTGTGTGTGTGGTTATGTGTGCGTGTACGTGTGTGTGTGTGTGTGTGTGTGTGTGTGCGTGTGCGTGTACACGTGTGCGTGTAGTTATGTGTACGTGTGTGGTTATGTGTACGTGTACGTGTGAGGTTATGTGTACGCGTACGTGTGTGTGGTTGTGTACGCGTACGTGTGTGGTTATGTGTGCTTGCGCGTGTGTGTGGTTATGTGTATGTGTGTGGTTATGTTTGCGTGTGTGTGGTTATGTGTACGCGTACGTACGTGTGTGTGTGGTTATGTGTACGTGTACGTGTGTGGTTATGTGTACATGTACGTGTGTGTGTGTGTGTGTGTGTGTGTGGTTATGTGTACG
>JAOYSI010005314.1:0-45817 GCA_025775065.1 Hiodon alosoides
GGGGGTTGCTGTTTTATTAGCATGAAGCTAATCGTAAACTGGGGAACCCGACGGGGCGGGAGAGGTATGCAGAATTACGCAGGCGCAAAAAACCTTCTTTGTCTAATAAAGATTTGCCTTAAATTATATATGAGGAAGGCTCTGGAGATGAGTCTGTGGGATTTAAATGAAAAAAGAAAGCGCTGTGGATGAGATTGGGAAGGGGACCTCTGAGTTTCTCAGGCCTTTAGGCATGGAACAGGAGACTCCCCTCTCTCGTAAACAAACACACAACAAGCACAGTCCCATATTCTTTTTAATGGATCGCATCCTTCCCCACTTCAAAAAGCATTTTTTCCTGCAGTGCACGGTTTCTCTCTGGAGTGCGACCCCTTGATCTTGATTTACAAGTTATCCAATCGAACGACGGTGCGCGCACACAAGAGGCCTGATAACTGCCAGGGTTGCTATGACGATCGCTTTTATTTCCCAGCTGTTTGGACGACCCTGTGCCACGGAGAGCAGCAGAGACAAAGCTCTCATTTATTCCACATCTCAAAATGTGTTAAAGTTTAAAGCACTCTGGGAAATTATGACTTAATCGTTATTTGATCAAAGAAGCTAAACTAAAGCGCTGATGAAAATGTTCAGAAAGGCTGCTGGACAAAACTGGAAAATGTACAGTACCTATTTCAATAGCAACATACCGTCTGGGAAATACACAATGTTATTCTTCCCAGAGTGCTGGAAAATGCAGTGCAGTATTGTAACTGGATCACTCTGGAATCCAGAGTAACCCCGGCACACACTGAAACAGCGTTGGCTGAAGGAGGTTCAAGAAACTACTGCAGAACTAATTTGCTCTGTAGAGCTAGACTGGGGAGAATTTCTGTAGTTTCAACAATCTGCATGTAGTTCCACCATCCTATGTTTAGTGGACAAAAAACAAATTAAACCAGTGGCTGAATAGAGAAAGCTTTCTGCCTGTGAAAGAAAACTTTCATCTGTAAGAGGTCGCTATATAATTTTTAAAAATGAATTAGCCACCAAGATAAGATGCACATGAATCCTATTATCGTGTAGGTATACTTTCATTTAGTCGCAAACAATCCTGTTGGCCATGCATTCCCTGATTTATATACAAAAGTAGATTTTGTGCAGCAGCTGGGTAGCATAATTTTTTTTTTCCAATAGGATGTTAAGAATTTGAGTTAACTACAGCACATTTTGTGATAGTGAAGACTTTCCAGCTTATAATGTGTCATGATATGATATAGCTTGCATATCATGTGACTAGTTATATCAGCTATGATTGTTAACTTAGGCACTGAGAAAGCGGGCTCATCAAGTTTCTTGTCTGTGCCTGATTCTGTTCAGGAGAGAAGCGGGGGAGTTCTGAAACATGCTCGGAATCCAGATTGGTTCCCAGGTTCTACTTAGATGTAGGGGATAAGCCTCAGTGCCAAATGTAATGACTTTCAAGGTTTGCTCTTTAGGGTGTTACCACCATCTTGGTTGGCAGGGGGGCTGTAAAAACTTTCAAATCTCCCAGGGTTGGACCCTTTAAAATTGGCCCTGGAACCCTGATGAGGTAGGAAGAGAAGACTAGTTAATCTGTACTCATGGAAAGGGGTTTATTCTAATGGCTTTCTGGCTTGACTAGTTTTTCTCCTATGGATTTAATTCTGTGGAGATACTCATGAGTGATGAGCAATGCCCAAGTACTGTCACAATAACCAAGTTTTTACCTAGCCAGCATTAATCTCAGTCTAACTGCGAGCAAGAACAGCATGTATGTAAAATGCAGTTTGGAAAACACAGCTTGTGCTGTTGCCTTTCCTCGAGGTTGTTCGCTCCCGTGCATGGATCTTTATCTCCGACACTGCCTACCCAGCATCCACCATGATTGCCGTGTCAATAAGGAGGTGCCATTGCTGTCTGTTGTCATTTTGATGGCTGTGAACAAGTAATTGAGAGAATAAAGAATGTCTCCTTGAGCCTTGATCTTAAACACAGCAAACTGTGCAAAATTCAATTCTCAGGACAGACAACCAGGGAAATGCAATGACTTTGACAAGATGTAATAAGATGTAATAAAATGTTGCCGTTGAAAATAGAATCCTGTAGGATATTAAACGGCGTGTTGTAACCACCGTTCATCAAATTACAATTTTGTTATTATTTGAATGGGAGTTGACTGATCATATAATGAAGGATAGGGGTCAGTGTCACAAAGTAACTGTTAGCAAGGGGCCTTGGACTGGCAGGTTAGCATAGGGCTAAATAATTAATGGCTTGGCTATCTGCTGTCCATTAAGAGTTCACATATGACAGACAGTGGTAAGTCTGAATGAAAGCTTTAAAGAAGTGCTGCTGAGCCTTTGAGTGGCTCTGTCAGTTAAGGCGCTCGCCAGAGCACAGACTGAGCCCTATGAGCTGGATTTTGCAGTTTCAAATCCAGCTCATGTTATTAGCCCCATGTGACCAGGAGAGCACAGTGGCATACATTCACATCGCCAGGGCTTCTCTTCCCAGGCACCTGTCTCTCCTCCAATCAGGTCGCCTTTGGAGCATAAAATAGAGAGGTGGCTCAAAGGTGACTGGATTGGAGGAGACTAGGCAAACCTCCCCACCCTCCCCATGTGTGTTGTGTCGATCAGATTTGTAATGATCAGATGCATTAGCACAACTGAAAATTCCAAGTTGGGTAGAAAACACACACACACACACACAAAGCAGTTTTAAAACTATACCCACTAAAATGCTTTGTTGAGGCTCATGTGTGGAGGTGCAGCTGTATCTGACGCAATAGATGAAAACGGTCCTGTTTTTACCCATTGCGCCCCATCAGCAGATGAAGGCTAAAAGCATCTGCCACACCACACCACAGGGAGAATCTAAGGTAAAAATCTAGTCAAGCAGGATAGACACTCCCTGGAGACTTATTTTTGTCATTTTCCAACATCCAAGAAGGGCCTTTACTTTACATTCAAAATTATTGTGTAGCATACAAGGGCGTGCTCCGTCTGAGAGCAGCCAGAGAGGCATTGGGGGAGGGTTTACATCCTTTAATTTGCATTTTTAACAAACATAAATAATTAACAAAAGACAAACTTCATACACATAAACGAATCCTTCCGGTTCTGTCAACATTACATATAACCACCCCAGCAGTGCCAAAATATCCAGCCCCCCTTCATGAACCAGCGTTGCTCTCTCTTTAAAGGCCCTAGGATTGTTGGCACCTGTGTATGATTGCAATTAGTGGTGCACAGGTCCAATTACAGGGCGTGGCCCTCACTCTCAGTTTTGCCGTCCTTTGGTTCTCTCCTGGCTTGAGGGCGTGGCTGCCAGCTGCCTGCCACAGACTGAATCAAGTTTTTTTGCCCCTTTAAAAGAAATCGGTTGTCCTGTCACTGTCACGTGGTGTATGAGCGCCAACCTTGTCCCACCGGTAACATAAAAATTGTTAAGTAACGTGGTACTAACAAAAAAAATCCAATTTCATAATGAAAAATATATACAAAACTGGTCTCCAAGTGACCAAACCCTTTTAATTTCTAGGTGAGACACAACCGAAAAGTGAGAAGGTAATGTACCATCGAAATTTATAAAGTCATTTCACACAGCGCATTTCAAGCAAGAGGGGAAAATTGTGAATAAATAGGTCAGCCTGCATTTTAATTTTGAGCGTTTCCTCTGAAGTTTAATCACCGCGCCAGCCTGTAAAATGCTCAGCCCTAGTAGTTATGCACGTTGCAGTGCTGGTTAGAGGCTGTGTTACAAAATACTCAACAGTTTGGGTGCGAGATGGACCCTGCGTCTGACAAGTTAGACAAATACTTCGCAAAAGGGTTATGCCTACAGTTAGGGAAAAGTAAAAGATCCGTTCACCGATCGTTACGTTGCGAGTCGGCCAATATTGTCACTTGGGTTTGAAACGACAGCGAACATATTCTTCGGCTAACCAGCTGAAGGATTTTCTATGTCTGACTTGAGGTAGCTGCTGCAAATTATGTTGGTGACTGGGAAAGGTGATTGCCTAAAAAGAGCCGGGCCCTGTACCTTTGGATCAGATTCGTGTGTGCTATTGTTGCGGAGATTGTCGTTCTCTCCTGTCTGTTTCGACGATGCGAGTTCGACCCATCTCTTCGGCGAGGGCGAGTGGAAGCCAGTCGGTTAGCGGGGTTCAATTGGGGGCGTTACAATCGTACCAAATAAAGCTGTTTTTCCCTCATATAATATTAAGTGCTCAAAAATCAATGCCCTCTCTCCAGCTTTCGCTGCGCCTTAATCACCAGCGATTTGTTTTCATGTCAACACTACACTATTGGCAATTTTGTGTGCAGACGCCGAAGGAGAATAAACTGGGTAATTTCTTAGGATTTATTTAATAAAGTAGTAGACATATTATTTCTTAAACTTTATTATAATACATGTTTTCTTACGTCCTCAGAAATTGAATAAATGACTTTATGAAAAAACGTACAGAACGAGAGACAACTGTTCAATCGTTTTTAAAAGACGCCTTTAATATTAAGGTGGGACCCAATCCAAACTTTGGCAATACCATAATCAACATACAGTTATAACAAATGCGATTAGACGGTTGTTAAAGTTTCGATTCTGTCTGTTGTGGGCGTCGCATGTCAGTCAGTAATCTAAACAAAATTCAGTTTTTAAAAGCATACTCAATGCGATTAAATCTCTTCAATTCTTGCTTGTATCTCATTTTCTTCGGCTCTACGAATACTAAAGTGATTCGAATTTGTTATTTGACCTAATTTACTGAATGTAAGGGCTGCCACCCAGTGGTTAGAAATGACATGATAACAGATAAACCCGCAGATAAACATTTTTTTTCTCTTTTACTTGAATTGTTCCTAGAGTTGAAATCTTTAATACCAGGTGATTGGGAAATGTGACTGATAATTTTGGTCCTCAAATGAACCGTGTGCTTTCTTTTCTCCCCTCTAATCAACCAAGACCGAATCCATGGTTTGAAAATATGGATGGTGACGATGTATAATTAACGATGTTCCAATTGAATGCATCGTTATTTGATGAAGCCAGTCGTAAAGCACTCGCGGAATTATTTAAGCTTAAATTTGTTTTGCAAGGAAGGGGGATAATGGGGCAGCCCCACGGAGGACGAGGAACAGTACACTCCTTGCTAAAATGAAATACTTCTTTAAAATAACAGGACGAATGTGGGAAATGCTGGACTAATTTTTTCTATCGACTTCTTCCCATATATTCACCCGTGGGAAGCCCCGAAGAGGAGGCGCAGTGAAAGGGTGAATTTTGAAATGTCGTTAAAAAAAAAGATTTCTGGTTTATATTGGCTTTGGAAATACAGCATTTGACCAACGCTTCTGCAGCAGGAATACACAGGCTGACGGTGACCATTAAGTGCACCGGTGATGTACTCCACTAATGACCTGGTTAAGAAAGCGGATCCCTAGTGGTTTAGTTATTTGCTCATCTTGGGCTCCAGAGAGAAGGGTTTAGGTCTTTGCGTGGCTGATTGGCGGCTGGGAAGGACTGTTTTCATTGATAGTCTCAGTCTATGACCTTCTGTACTCCCAATTCCCATTACTAATTATCTGAACCTGCAGTTGTTTTTTTCTTCTTCTGCTTACCACAACTAAACCAGGATGGAACTCCAAAATATGTGAAAATCCCTTAGCTAATACTTGGGTATGTCGACTTATTTACGAGCATGTTCTACAAAATTATGGTTTCAAATCCTGAATGTGCTGAAACTGTCTTTGGTTTTTCTGTTTTTTTCTAAATAAAAAGGCATATACGTAATATTGGTTGATGTTAAAGGAGATTCCTTTATAAAACAATAAGAGAGTTTCGATTTGCGTTCTGTGGAATAATTTTTTTGTGAAATTAAATGCTCGAAATAACAATATTATGTATCAATGGCGTTCCTGAATCTTTATGGTACAGGGATGAGTTATGTGGTGTGAGGGTTTTTTTTTTTTATGGAAGTGTGGCGTAGCAGATTCAGATGGATCGTCCAAATGAATTTCTATATTAAATTCAATTCCGAAGTAACTATCAACCACGACTGAAAGCCACTAGTTGTCGCCAAAAGCTTTTTTTCTGATCTGCAACTCTGTGTACACGCGCAGGTATTTTAGTCGACGTTTTATAAGAGCAGACTGTGTTTTTTTTCTGCTGTGCTACTGAAGGACCACAAGGTGGCACTGTGAAACAAAGATAGGCTATTCGAGACTCGAACGAAAAATTGCTTGAAACAAGTCATAGCAGAGAAAAAATTGAGACATGCATGTTGCTCACCTTCCAGTGATTAAGTATTTATATAAAATAAATACTTTAATTTGTCAAGTTTGAAACAGTTATTATTTTGAACCAAATTATTCAATCGTTATTTTCGCCCCTATTTTACTCTCATAATTAATAATAATAAAATGTATTTACCAAGCCGGTTTTATATTTTAGAAGACGTTCTTTACAATTTAAAACAAAAAGCAGAAAATTTAAATACGTGACAGAGAATTAACTGAGAGATACAGTTGGGGCCAACTGTAGGATATTTTTCAGTCACTAAATATCTACTATTTAGTGTTTGTTATGCTTCTAAAGCTGCACTGGTGGCTGGAGGGAGGGGTGGTTTCATAATAAGGCACAGGAAAGCCTCTCTGAAGGGGAGAATATCTAAAATAATTTGCATTAGCAAGAATGGCAAGGAGCTGGCAGGTTTTACTTTTTCCAGTCAAGTCTAATTCAGAGACATCTACTTCTGCACGGGAAAGCACGTCAACGTGAAAGGGGCTATCTGTGTCGTGAAAGCTGTTGTTGTCCTCCTGAGTTTACCCAACAGCGCGTAGTGAGGCTTTTGTTATTCATCTGAGGCAGGCAGCAAGGGACTCTCATTTAAACTTTTCTTCCTGCATTATTTCCGCTCAAACTGAAACATACGCTCAACCACATTTCCAGAGCCCTTAAAAACGTGCATTCCAGCAATGGGAATAGCTCCCCTGCTTAATTACTGGTTTACATCGGTTCTCTTTTGTCAGTCTCCCTTAAACAGATATAAGCCGCAGACAGACACATTCTCAAAGGCAAGTGACTACAGTAGAGGAGTCAGGTAACTGCGTATTTTCAAACACACAGATATGACAAGCAAGGTGTTGGAATGCCAAATTTTTGTGTTTAATCAAATGAATCCTTTTCCAGCCAGCTGGCTGCTGTCACCGACGGGCTGGCAGACGCTTTGTAATGGATTCTCTCACCCTATAGTGGACATAATGATGTGGATTTGTCTTACGGGGAAAGCTCTTGCATGCACCTCTGGGGCAATTTACAGTGATGGTAACACATCCCAAGAGCTGACAAGAGCATGTAGCCGTTTGTATTGAATGAGAGAGAGACGTCACAACCAGCACGGTGAAGAAAAGATTCAACACCAGATTACGCGTGGGCTGTGTTGCACTCAAAATGAGATTTTTTATAAATTTGTTTCCCGAGCACGACAGACAAACTTGTCACGCTCACATGTGTAGCACGGATTCCTCCTGTGTTGACAGACACATCTCATAAGAGAGACACTGATGTACAGAGCCCTGTGAATTTAATCAACAGACAAGCCCACCATCTGTCAATGCATGACAGTCCAAGTTTATCAATTGGCTGTGCAATTATAATGTATCGTTTTCCCTGGTGAATGAGTCCGCATCAATAAGCTCCCCGCCCCCTACTAACACATTTAGTGAAGCTGGCTAAGGTGAACAATGTCTGTTGATATTGGACCACAAGGTTACAACGTAAAGAGACAAAAAATGTAAATCAGCCCCTATTTGTTCTTCAAACTGTTAAAGAGTTTACCCGGTCAGAACACAAAATTTACAATTCTCAGTCTCACCAGACCAGTCAGTTCAACCAGTTTCCTTACAGGTTCTCAGTGAGTCTGTGGGTCAATAGCACAATCAGGTCTGCCGAAAAAAAACAGGTTCGTTTTCCAAACAATCCTTCCAACCTTTGTCTTCCAATTCTTTAAGTCTCTCCACGCCACAACTCCACACAGTTAAAGTGATTAGCAGTGTAAAACGTCTCCAGAAGATGGCGCTATTTTGCACTCACTCCTTCCCTTTACATTTGTCATTTAAGTTGTACTGAAGGAGGACTTAACTCCTTGAGTTCTAGAATAAATAAACTTTGCTTCAAGACTCAATTTATTAATAAACGAATGCAAAATTCCAGGAGGCACATTTGCAGGGCTAAGAGATCTGGCTGCTGGAGTTAGAGTTCTGACTGTAGGATTACAGAGGTCTGACCCACGCTCATCACAAGCTGCAGTGCAGGGGGGGCAAGCTGCAAAATGCAAAGTATTCAACATCATGTGATACATGGGAGACACATTTAAACGCATTGTGCATTCAGCATGAATGCAGAGATACCAAGTTTGCATATTCTGCCAGACACTGATTGACTTATTCTTATTGTGCCCCTTCTGTTTAACACAGTACATTTATTTACTTTACAAATGTATTCACTTTTAAACAGGAATGTCGGAAGTATACATTAGTTAATAGTTGTATGTCGATGCAATAAACATCGGAGTTGATGAAATTTATGTGTTGGCCATACAATAAATTCAGAATTTCAGAAAATCCAATATCATGGTGATCTTTTGATAGCATTTAAAGAGGCCTGTTCAAAGAACCAATTAGTACAAGTCACATGTTCATATGTCTACTATTTCTATAGTTTTGTGTTGATATTGCCATTGGTTATCAGTTTTTACATATTTTTGTAACTTTCATGTTACGTCCAAATACCGTAAATTGATTGGCTTACGGGGGGCATTTTTAATGTAGATAATGTGATGATGTGATGATTTGCTTGTTGATCTGATAAACGGTCTAGGAGTAGATGCCATTTAAGAGCTTTACTCTTTTAAATCTAAAATGGTGGAAAGCTACCAGATTTACTGACTCTCAAAAGTGTTCCGTATGAGGAAGGGAACCGAGCTACCAGATTTACTGACTCTCAAATGGGTCAAGGCTTCAACCTATAGCGCCACATTTTTGTGTGTGTGTTTGTGTTTGTGTGTTTGTGTGTTTGTGTGTGTGTGTGTGTGTGTGTGTGTGTGTGTGTGTGTGTGTGAATGATTTTGGAGGAGTCCAACTGACCTTATGTAGCCTATATATTAACCAAATCTCCCTGTGGGTTTTTAACAGGGTTCTGTCTCACTTGCATGGTGCCTGGTCTGGAGACAGAGCGATAACTCAAGGGTTGTCAGGAATGTGTCCCGTGAAGAATACCTTAGCCAGCTTGTCCAAGAGAAGAGCAATGCTCAAGTGTGAGAAAGAATGAGTTTTAACGAACCATCTCCAATCTTGTCATTTGCACTGGGAGCTATGTGGACTTGGGTTTAAACAGCTGCTGAGGTTTGGAGAAAGCGTGTAAATGTTGTTTGAAGCATGGCCTGGCTGCGTGGCACATATGCCTGGGGCAGCAGTCTCCTGCACTGCCCTCGCTATACGCACTTCACTGCTGTGAGGATCATGTAGCGTAACTGCTAATATGCAGCAAAGGCCTCCTGGCAGCACATAGAAAATTAGATAAGGGCCGTGACTAAATTAATTTACCCTGCCTTGGGTTATGTGGGGCTACTAGGCGAAAATGGGAGATTGTAGCGGCGCGATATTGCAATTTTGATAGCAATCACAGTAAAAGCGAAAGGCCTTATTTTGTTTTTAGTTTATTTTATTTTTTTACAGTCTCATATTTCAGAGCGGCTTAATGAGGTGTGAACAGGGGCTTTTGTTTTCATTTATTACCTGGGCATTACCTGGACAAAGCAAATTGCACGGGAGTGATTTACATTTATGCGCGTTTCTTTGCCATCAGTGAGCTATTATTTAAGATGTTTTGCAGCGCAGTGTTCAAGGACAACGACTGTCTTTTCTGGGATATGGCTTTTCCATGAAAAGGAGCGCCTTCCTTGCCCATTTCACTGGCATTTAACTGCGCCAGACACCGATCTGAATTGTCTGTAGGACCCAGGCCCATTTCTCCAGCTCGACACTAATGCCCTGACTCAGGCGAGACTGACCACTGTCATCTCCCCCCGCTGTTTCGGGCGGGGCCATGAAGCGGTGAAGAAGCTTTCATAATAACCTCCAAAAAGGCTGAAAATACACTTCCATTTGTCACGGGGAGTTGAGGGAGGGGGGCATGCCTCCCAGCGTACTTATACTGGGAGACAGCGGTTTCTTGTTCCTGGGAAAGAGATTAAGGGGAGGGCAGAATCCGAAGGGTTGAGTCGGTGTTCTGGGGCTCACTGTGGCGGCTCTAAATGCCATTACCACCTCCCTCCTGCGACACGGATTAGACTGGGCCGGTGCAAATCGCTGACAGGTGCAACCGAGACGCCTAATCCAAATGGGCGGCCGTGAGTGCCAAGCTTCTTCACATCAGAACTGGGGGAAACTTTGTAGAAAGCGTGCAACATTCTTATAACGTTGCAGCAGCAATAGGGATATAAATTATCGATTGCCAGGGTTGTGTTGATGCTGACGTGCCAGCTGCCTGGCAAAACTTTTCATCTTCCACCCCCTATCCCCCTTCAAGCTGGGTGAGAAAGTTCTCTTTTTACCCAAAGCTTTCTTAAGATCAAACTATCTGTGGTGCTTAGATGAAAGCAGGCAAGGTACGATGGAGCAAGTTTGTTGGGCAGCTCTGTTGTGTAGCAGCAGGACAACAGACTGGATGACCAGAGCAAATACCATTCCACTAGACAGCATTGTCCAGGAGGCATATCCTTGAAGTGCCAGGCTTTATACTTCCCTTTGCACAAACCCTTTGTTCGTGTGGATTACCCTTGTCATTGGGACAATGGGAGTTGTGCAGTACCCCCATGTTTTATACATGGATATTCAGCTCTGCTGGCTTTGGCCTTTTCTGTGCCCCGTGGCGCCCTTGCAGTGAACACATCCTATGGCTCCATAACTCATTCCCTTCTCTGCCTCCTTCAGCCGCCTCCTCCACTGGCGGTGACTGCAGCCCGGGCATTCTGGAGAGAGAGGGCAGCCCAGCTTGGCACAGATCAGGTAAAGCTGGGCGGCGAGCGGTGTGTGATGTGATTGTTTCTGGGACTCCATTCCACATTTGGGGAATTAAAAGCTTGGGTGCACTGCCCAGTAACACATTGAGGTCCCACTTCAAACAGTTATTTAGTGAATATTCCCCCTTATGTATGAATATGAATCAAACCAACCAACAAAGAGGGCAGTAGATTTACAGCCTGCTGTGGATGAATTCTGAGCCCCAGCCTGTGGTAATCAGGAAAAGCCCAGCTTTTTAACACTGCAGAGTTACTCTGACAAGACGAGTTACTCTGAGTGCTGCATCCTCTGCTTGCCCCGAGCCCGTGTCCTCTCCTCCTCATTCCTCTTTACACCTCCGCCAGTTCCCCGGCGAGCCATCCTTCCGCCGGCCGCTGACCTTGTCGAGGGTTAAGCGATGCAATTTGGTGTGAATCAGTTGTTATCCGGCGGCCGAAGCCCGGTGAAGCGGCCCATTGTGCATTTCACCGAGACCGCTCTGATTGATAGACAACATGAGCGCAGACGGTCGCGTTCAGGTCATGACCAAGTGGTTGGAGAACCGGAGCCGACGCGGCTGTGATGCTTGGCCGACGTCCCTGAGCACAGACGGTCGCGTTCAGGTCACCCGAGCAGCTTTATTTCCCTCTGCTGTGCCCCACTGCTTTGACAAAGCCTTGCGGTCTTGTGCTGGAGAAAGGCGGAGATCCAGGTGCAGTTTCACACGTTCACCTGTAAGTGGGGCTAGAGGCTAACCCGAAGCGGTCGGGAGCAAAACCTCAGCCACGCCAGATGGGCCAGATCATTCCGAAAGACACCACGTTCATATTTCTTTGTTAAAATGACTCACTGGGAATCACAACAACAAAAAAATAAAAACATTAAGTGTTAAAAATGAAAGCAATTATGGCATTAAGTGGCAATAAAAGCAAGGCGCCCATCAGGGAACATGCTGACCCGACTGGGTAGGACTGCTGTTACGGTCCGATGTTGGCCATCATCTGCGCTATCGCTAACAAATGCGCCGTTTTCATTTATTCTGCACCCGTGCTTCCGAAACCACTTCTTTTGGGTTTTATGTCTGGTTTAAGCATTAACACAGCAACATTCCCAAAAACTAGCCTCCATTAAGTTGTCTGCGACTTGAATCATTACTGTGAACAATTACTGTGAGTTAATGGGGGGTCTTTTTTGTCGTTGTATCATGTATCTTTGGCTCGAAATGGACAGAGATTAATGTGAAATACTCTTCTCTTACAGCCCGTTTGGCCTTCACTACACAAACAAACAGCCTTAAAAGGTGTGGTGGTCAGACCCCAGGGCACACTGTGATGTGTAATTGGATAGGAACCGTGAAAGTGACTCCAGATATGTGAACAGCTCAAGGTGTTCACACCTCCAACGTTTGTTTAATGCTTTTAACTTTTAACACCTCTGTGAGGTGAGAGTGTGTGTGTGTGTCTACATTAGAGGAAATGTATGTAGACTTGTATAATAAAAAAACGTTAAAAATAGCTGTACAGCAAGTAAGTTGTTAAACACAATGATGTTTTAAAGAAAGGGCAGGATTTCTTAGGGTTGACCTTTCCATGGTTGCCAATCTGGACAATGAAGATTAATTAAAGGAATGTGGGAATGTTTATTAAAACATTTTAAAGCCACATTTTAGGCATTTTTAAAACACATTTTTCTCAGGTCAAGAGAGGCGGTGAGGATTGCACTAAACTAATAACTGAGCCACACAGCAGAACGTCAGTTAAAACCAAGATTTAAGGAGGGAATTTGAAATACCATGGGGGACAATATAACGCTGTCTTTGCCTGGTTACTGGCCTTCTGAAACAAATTTGTAGGGTTGAGTCTGTCAAGAGTAAAATAACATCTTAGAGAACATAATAGTTTAACCACTGCACTTCTTAACAGGAACAATTTGCTAGAATTTAAATTTTTAAATTTCAGATATGATCACAACAGACTACCTAAATAAGTAAAGTATTTTTTAGATTTAGATTAGAATTTAGATTTAGATTTTGAAAAAGGAACTGTAAATTAAGACTTCAACATGGTGAGAAAAAAAAATAATGAAGGTTTATACATTTTAAAATGTGGAACACTGGAATTTGGTTGTAAAGTTTTACACAGCTAGATGTGAGACATAGACAGTGATGTACTGGGACTAAACAGGCCTTTGTTAACACGCCGGCTCAAATTTTTAAATTTCCTGACACAGAACGGCCCACCGGCCCTCAGAATGGACCAGCCCGTCGGGCATTTGCCTGGACATTTTAAAATTGTAGCGCCACCCGTCCGGGTGACAGGGCACTGAGCACATCAGTCAGCAGACAGGACAAGCGTGTACGGAATGGAACTGTTGATGTCTGGGTTTTGACACCAGCAGCTGTCTGAGTACAGTCAATGTCTGAGTGCCTCCCCCTGCTGTATCACGGCCATGTTCTAGCCCTTCCTTACACCTCCACGGATCGAACGGCTCCCCGCCACCCATTCAATGTGACTGTACGGCACACGGCTGTGAGGAAAGTCACAGCTCAGCTCATAGGTAACATTCGCCAAGTGGGTCAGTGCTCTTTGCATTTCCCATTTGTTCACAAAGACACATGAGCTGAGGCTGAATGGAAGCCAGTCAAGGAATCTCTTTTTTTTTTTTTCCCCAACACATTTGATGATTCTACTTTAAAGGTTTGGATTTGCTCTAGATCTTCAGAATGGCGTCCATGTCCTTAAAATTTGATTTGGTTTTTCCCGATTTTGTGAGTGTTCTGTCATTGCTTGGACGTCACCGCTCTGGTGGAGGTTAGTGGCGTGAAATGGCATAATTTCACTACCTGAGATCCAGTGCTTCAATATGTATTTACCTCTCGGTTGCTTTAAAAAAAATAGATACCTGTGTGATCCCTTCTAAAACATCTTCTTGAAATTACTTGAAAGCCTGAGATCAGAGGCAATGGTGTCTTACAAGTGAAACAGAAAGTGTTGATCCTCACATCAGTCCACGGTTGGGTTTTATTTCTGATCTTACGTCACGCTGTCTAGCCATCTTCTGTTTGATTGGTGCCAAACGATAAGATGATCAGGCACTGTTTGGAGCCAGCTATGCATATTTGTCCTTCCTTTTACTCACACCGTGCGTTAACTTCTAATGCTCCTGCTGTAATACACAGGTTTACACCCTCATCTGATGCTGAGGCTGATTGAGGGACTTGGTGCTGAAGCAGATAACTTGGGTTACATCCCTAGCTTACAGCATTCCTCCTTTTCAACTCTTTTTCAGGGTATAATGCCCCGAGAATCCTTTCTTTTAAGGTTTTAAGATCATCCCGCTTGTTTTATTGTTGTTTACAGCAATAATGGACTCTGCAGTCAGAAGCAGTTTTCTAAAGTTTAACTAATAACAACGTCTAGGCTGCGCCTGCCTTCCTAATTGCAGCTGAACTGCTTTACATATTCATTACAGAGCAAGACTCTGAACGACTGTTCCCACGTGTGCCGTCAACAATGCATATAGACTCTATACAATCCTTCTTTCTGCATAGAAATTCATGCCTTGCCCAAAAAACACCGTTTGCTGTATTTTCATCGAAAGGGTCCATTAATCCTTTCCCTGTGCCACGGGGACATACACTCTCTTTGCAACAATTAAATCCTGCCTGAATTTGCATTTTAATTATAAATTGTCGATTTCAATCATGTCAAGCAATAAGAGATCCCTAATTAAGAGAAGAATTTTTTTTTTTTCCTTGAAAGATGTGACTTGAGCCCTTGTCGCTGATTTTGATATATTTTCTGGTGGAAAAGGGCCAAGTCCCAAGTCAGCCTTGTTTGTGTGTTCGCTCGCTGGAGGAAACTCCCCCTTTGCCCGGACCTCTCTGAGGGTCTCTGTGAGAACCAGCAGCTGTGCGACCGCAGCTTGTAAATGCGCACCTCCCTCGGGGCGTCCCACAGCGGTAACCCAAGGAGTGCACAAACTGGTCACATTGTGAATTCTGCCACACGGGTTTCCTGCGGCCGACTGTGAGCGGGCTCACGCCGGGTAGCGCTGTTTCCGCACGAGCCGCGCGAGCTGATCAACTGGAAGGCCGCAGGTCCATCTGCAGGTCCATCTGCCCAGAAACGTTGAACTGTTTCTGATGAAAGGGTCCGGCCCCCGTGGAGACCTGATGTTCCATCGCACTGCTGCACGTCTGATGTTGCTGCCAATCACTCCGCACACGGCCAATTGCGCGCTGCCGCTGTGGTCTCCCACAATCGGCACAGGACATCTGTGGCGGACCAGCGAATTCCAGATCGTAGTGCTCTGGTGTACCCCTGTGGCCTTTTTTGTCTGTGGAAGCTGTGTTCAAACAGAACAAAAAGTCATGAGAACCAACTGGGCATGGCATGGAGGCGTGTTCTGTGCCTGATTGAATAAGAGAATAAGGAGATTTTGTGTTGTCGGTCCGTAAATCCCTCAGCTTTTATGTGCCAAATTTAATAGAGGCTCCCATACAGCTCTCCCTGTGTCCATTTCCTGTTTGGGGGACTTCCATCCCTATAGGAAACACCTTTGTGCATCCTCTACCTACCCAGATCCGGTACAAACAAAGGGCTCCTCTACCAGTGAGTTCTTACAAAGTTCATTCTGCACTTTGGCATTTCAGTTTTCGGTTTCAGAGGAAAAAACAACAGTCGTAAGCAGTTTCCCTCACGGTAAAGGATGTGACAAAGTTCACGGGTGTAAATAAAGACTGCCATGACCCTCAATGTTAGTGTGGTAATGACTTCCAGTTACACAGAGCATGAAGAGCATGAAACAAGCCTTTCTCAGGTCAGAATTGGGAACCATGCATTGATATATTTGACGTTTTCTTTTTGAACAAAGCACCTCACTGCACAATTCAAATTGCTGTTGAGAACAGAGTTTATTTAGATAGCTACCAAAATTTCATGACATCCATTGATAATTAAGTTTCTTAATCAGCAAACTTTAAATTATTAAACACCTCCAATTATATACTATAGTGTTTGAGAGTCATTTGTCCCTGGTTATTTTCGCTTGGTATTACCATTTTAAAAATGTCCCATAAAATAACTCATATTAAGATTATTAAATAACAGGCTTTATAAATTATAAATGCACATGTTTTACCTAAAGTTGGACAATATCAGACCTTACTGTCTGTAAATGTATGAGCTGTGGATCTGTGTGAATGAATGACGCATTACATTGCATTCCATTGTTTGATTTCATGATTATTATTTATTTTGTGTCTTCGTATATCTTTGCTTGATCCTTTTGTGGTTTTGTCAAAGTGGGTACTTGAGGTTCAGTTGAATGTGATACTGGGCCTTTAGTGGATGAATTGTCAAGCTTGATGGATGATAAATAAAGTAAGTTTGAAGGGTCAAAAGCTCATTTGGATTGCATAAATGTCCATGACACATACGTGCTTCATATGTTTCCGTATGAACTATTCGCTGTGGAATCTACAGTCTACATTGACTCAGTTCAGAACTGAATATGTCAGTTTGGATACGTATTATACAATGGGACAAATTATTTCAACTTGTCACTGTTTCACGTACATTCAAAATGCTAATCTAAAGAATGTATTTTTTAAGTTGTTTATAATATGAGAAAAAAGACTGAAAAAAGAATATTGGCAAAAGGCCCACAGAGGTCCCTCTTTCTTGTTTATTAGTATACAATACTCATAAACTGCCACGTCATGCAAGCCTTGTTCTCCTTCTAACGCACAATTCATTCAGCGGTGGCCCGCTCAGTCCTACACCTTGAAAGCCTAATGTACACATTTATCTTACAGTTTTAAAATTGATTCAGCTGGAGAAACAAAATTGAATTGGCTTTGCCCGTATCCGAACCAGAGCATAAATGGGGGTGGGGTTGATAAAAGCAGGGGGCCCCTGTCCCCCCTCCGCGGGTAAACACTATCAGCCTGGAGCCGGCGCCCCTGCTTCCCAGTGGCTCTGTGATAGCAATGAATTATGTATGATTCATAAATCCATAAATGATTCATTTCCTTTTCATCTCAGGTTGAAAAGCGCAGTTTCTGTGACCTGCGTTGCACCTAAACACAGTGACCATTTCTGGTTTATTTATTTATTTTCTTTCACTTTTTTATTTTACCTCGGGCTGAACTCTTAATGAGTTTGAATTAAACTCCCGCCAAAAGCCCCGCTCAATCAGAAGAGTTCATCCCCCTTCTTTCTTCCAGGATCCAACAAACTGGGTAAAAGTGCATGACTGGAGCGGCCAGCAGGGGTTCAACAGTTTGCACTGAGCCTGTATGGACTAGGGTGTCACAGATGTGTGAAGGATGTGACCAGGCGAACCGCTCCCTTATAGGAAGACAAAATGGGTGCATCGATTCTCAGCGATGGCCATTTGTTCCCCATTTGGCCATCTGTCCTCCTGTTCTGTTCCCTGATGGAGCCCAGGAGTTCATGGAGCAAGCTTACACAGCTGTCGCAAGCACTGGCATTTCAAGACAAGGTGATCTCAGCAGAGTGTGTGTGTCTTTGTGCTTGTGTCTGCCTGTGAGACTCATAGGGCTGTCCATGTTGTCTTGCATCCAACAGTTCTAGTTATTTACTTTTAGAAGATGCATGCAGATGTTTCCAGCACTGGATGCAGTGCATGTCTAAACACGTCACTACACGCTGACCGGACTGAGCGGTCATTAACCTGAAATGGAACATTGGCCCAGTGGAGATTATGTAGCAGAAAGCTCTCCAAATCATTAACTCCTCAGAGCTGAACCGATGATTTTGTGTCTGATTTCCCCTGATACTGTTAAGGGCAGTGTCATGTGATCCTCATAAGAACTCTATAAACTCCTACACACATTTCAACAAAACAACATTTGTGTAACCATCTTGCAATTAGACAAATCGTTATAAGCTTTAAGTGGGACTCAGATGTCACCACAGTTTTATGTCTGGGGCGTTAATTACATCACTGTTATTAGGAACACCACTAAAAAAATGAACAGTCAGTTCCTTATGAATAGACAGGCTCTCTTTCAGAAAGCTAAGATATCATGGGATAGTTTCTTTTTTATCTTATATAGGTTTAAGGGGAGTGGGGAATGATTGGCTTTTCTGCAGTTTTCCGTAGGCCCTTTCCTCCAGTTGAATTGGATGGTTCAAACAGCCTGGTACTTTGTATTCTGCTAGTGCCATGAACACATTTGCTGCCAAGGAATAGGTGTCTAGTGCGATAGCAAGTCTGGGCTGGTTCAGTTTCGCTACGAGAATCGGTGGTTTGGGCTGTGATGAGTGACTTGACACTGGTAGTCGCATTTCATCACTACATTTCATTGTGTGAACAGTGTGTTAAAATTCAGCATGAAACTTTCAAAGCATCACAAACACAAACACCACTTTATGATTGTAAAGGCTTATTGACTAGAGCAACACAAGAGCTGTGTTAGTCAACCTGTAAACGTGGGGAAAAGAGCTAAACGAATCAAAAATGGGGAAAGGGGTAGTGACGTTAGTGGTTCATGAAAACCAGATGGCAAGTGAAATGACCTAATTTAGTGCTGTTTGGAGATGCTTCCTGACTGCAGACCCAACTGCAGTACACATTTGCCTGGAATTTCTATGCCGAGTGAAAGGAACACAGGCCTAACAATAATAAATAAGCGTTTGGAAGTATAAGTTGTTCTCCTGGAAAAAGAAATAGGGGCATCAAATAAACTTCTTCGCTATATGTACGTCCCAGTAACTCATTAGTTTGAAATAAAAAACAAAAAATAATAAAAAGGTGATTACGTGATTGATAAAATGTGTGAATTTTTAAACCTAAACTAGCTGCCTGATTAATTTACATTAAAGTGACACTCCCAATTCCAAAAGCAGCTGAAATGGAAATAGATTCAGTATAAAAATATGGGCCAGAATTGTTTGGATCTTACTTTACCCATTTCCCGATCAGATAATATCTCCCATAAATCTTCTTCTTGCCTTCTGATATTGAGAGATATTCAAATTTCTTGCCCAAAAGTTCTGTCCAATTTTAGAAGTTCGAAAACTATCTGGAAGGCTATATTTGGTAGTATTTTATTTTTGTTCAAATATCTTGAAGCTCTACTTGGAAATGCTGAGAACAATCTATTAACTATCCACAAAGATAGCTAGTGTCAAGAAAAAGAGGCCCGCGTTGGCCTGAGACACACAAAAGTCCTCGTCTAAATCTTTCCCAGTCTCCCTGTGAAACTCTGGAATTGGGTATTTCATCTTCTCTGTCTGCATTTTCTAATAACCGTCAGACAATCTTAAGACTCCAAATACTCCAAAAATGGGTATGATTTGCGACGTAATCTAGATCAGTCCTAATCTAGAAGCCTTCGACTAGATAAGTTTGTTGTTTTGTGTATCGCAATAAAGTCACTGCAAATTGTTAAGCATATCAAACACCTACTTTGTTTACTATTAGGTTGTTTAAAAAACAACTTCCCGCTGATATAGCAGGCTGGTCAAACTGTTCTGGCCAGCGTGTCGCATAATGGATAAGTTATTACATTTGTAACCAGTGGACTGCAGGTTTAAATCTGTTGTCAAACCCCGCTGTTACTTATCCTGAGTTGTTTTAATAAAAAACTGTGAATGATGCAGGCTGTATGAGAATGCGGACATCCCATAAGTGACTAAATAGTGTGATGTAATAATGTCCACTAATGTCAACTGTTACATTAAACACCTAGGTGTTCCGAGGGCCTGTCTATCTTCAGCAGCAGGGCTTCTTAGTCACTCTCTCTGTAATTCAACATTCCAGCAGGTCCACTCCCTGGATTTTGGGCAAAGCCCCAGTCTATGCTCAGCATGGGATCACCCGCCCAGCACTCTCTCCGTGAACACCAGAGAAGATGCAGATACAGACATTCCAGTCACAGTTTTATAGGTGTCTTTATACACTGCATACACCATACAACAAAACAGCTTTGTCGTGTTAATGGTCCCATCATTATACGACAGTCTTGGCGTCTGCATGCCCATTCATACAGTTCATCAGTATTGGATGGAAAAAGCACAATGGTCAATACCTAATTAGTCATGTCTACACATTTGCTTTTTCACATCGTTTTCCATAAGGCTAAACTTTTCCCCCGTGGCTTGCTCCCACCTTCCCGCTGATGTAATTATTTGATAAGTACGCTGGCTGTATCGCATTTTAGTTCAACATATTGCTTAGAAGTACAAAGTAAAGTTTAAATTTAAATGAAGAATCAGCACCAAGGACAAGAGGAGGTTTGAATAAGGTTCTCTTGGCTTAGAGACTGGTCTTGGAGAGGCATCACACTCAAAATGCTGTTGACTGAACTACAAAATCAGAAAAATATATTCAGTTTTGAAGGCAATTTAGATTGCAGAAAAGCATAGCAAACCTGATTTTATTTGAGCAAAATGGAACCCTCCTTGTGAATCTCCAGGTGAGACACTGGACAGGACTAAGCCTATGACTTTGAGGTCATCCCCACAGGCATCATGGGAGAAATGCCATTCTTCCTGTGTCTCCTGTGGTCTGTCCTCCCAGGTAAATCTTATTTGAACTTCTATAAAGGACCAAAATCACTGCAGTGTTAACTTGCTTATGATGCCCGGCAATCAGACGTCATCTCCTTATAGGTATATTTACCCTCAGTGGCAGGCCATCCGCCACTGCTCTGCTGCCCAAGGCGATGATTCCTGCCCATTACTGAGCTTCGCCTTGACAACCACCTAAATGCAAGGTGAACTGCACACCGGGAAGAGATAAAATAGTGGGCCTGTCATATAATAGCAATAATAATCTGACATACCCATTAACAGTGCTGGCTCGATTTGGGCGGGGAATGAATTCCCTTCCTGATAACTCAATGTTGTATATATATTTTGTCATTTAAAAAATAATTTTGAATAATGGAGCCACAGAAATTCAGTGCAGGCCTTTTTCAAGAGGATAACTGTCACGGTTCACCTTCACCTCTTTGGTTACTCCGTCACGTTTTTTTAGTCACCTAATTATTCAATTAACATTCCACTAACCCATGTGCACTGTTTTGTTCATTCTTTGTTTTCATTCGCCCGGCACCTCTCAGTTTGGTTTCTGTTTGCTTTATAACCCTGTCACTAAGGTTTTGTCGCTGGGATTCATTGTTCTTTCAGCTGTGGCCATGTGGCATTAAAGTTTGGTTTGAATGAGCACAAATCTCTTTGCTTTGCCTCGCCTCGAAAACCTTGTCGGGACTCGTTCGGCGTGGGGAGGTGCGCTTGGGCTCACCCCTGCTCTGGTGCCTCCCACCCGCGTGACAATAACTAAGCTTGAAGTTGACCCCTTTTTGTAATTGCAATCACTGAAATTGCAATGATGTAAATATTTCTTTTGACAATTGGGTAATGAAAGGACACAGAGGCACCTAAATAAGCAGTTGTAAAAATGATCTTAGCGTTTCATTGCTAAACACAGATCTATTGAATCCATATGAATTAATGCTAGCAAAACAATTGACGTCATTTTAACAAGACATAGTACCAGACATAATTTTTCAGTAGAAAAACGAATAGAAAATGTACAGTTTTTATAAGCATAGACATTCAGGGTAAAACAGGGGGTTAGAATGCTGGGTAATAATGTGGGGTTAGTGATCAGGGGCTGTGCTTGTGTTACATGCTGTGCTTTAACTGCGCTGAGAGAGCGAAACGAGCTATGCTGCTAAATATAAGCGTCACAGGGGAGAAAATCAACACCCACTGGCATGGAATCAAGGTAGGCACGAGAGACTTTGGACTTTGGTGACTCATCGGTGGGGAACACCACCAGAGTGAGAGAGGTACATAAAGAGGGAGGAGCCGGACCATACCCCCTTTACCCCAAACAAACTCTCTAATTTGTTTTTGTTTTTTTACATGTATGGAAACTATTTGCTGTAAGGCAGGGACCAAATCCAAACTTGCTAATCATATTTTATTAAATGATAAGATTGCATCCTATTTATCTTCTTCTACTCGACTCGTAAATAGAGAACTTAACTTCAAGGGTTACCGAGACGTCTCATATGGATTTGCGCTTCTTTATGATGTAGTTTTAAATGTATATCAATGAATATCAAACGGCATTCAGTCAATGAAGCATTCCCAGAGACAATTATTCTACTTTTTTTTTTTTTTTTTTTACAAAACATGCAGTACAAAGTAACATGCTATGTATAATTAAATATGTAACATTTAAGTGATGGCCACACAGCACGTAAAATAAAACTTAAACTCCCTTTGAGTCACAGCTGGGTTCACAACCGTTCCCAGCTATTTTGGTCATACATGAGGAAACAGTTGAGCAGCGGACAATGTTGAAGGCAGTTTGTTGAAAAAATCCTCTACCACTATTAATTTACCAAAAAGATGTGCCTCTGCAACTTAATGAGACATTCATGGAAAGGAAATTCCAGAATTGGGAGTACGTTTCCTAGGATGTTTGATTTGCTAAGTTACTGATCGACTTATTAGTTTGATGTGCTATGCAGCTGTAGTACTTAAAATACATTAAAATCTTATTTAGTCAATAGTTATTATTTATAGTACAGTAGCCCAGCTGTATGTATGTATGTATGCATGCATATATTTAAACAATTCGTTATCTATAATTAATCGGGATAAGGACCCAACATATTTTTCCCATTTTACCAAACTAGATTAAACTTTAACCCAACATGTTGTATATTGATAACCCAGCGTTGACGTATAAAGGTCTTCAGAGTATATTATGACAGATATGCATAAATAAAAAAAATACAAATTATATTAGTTATTCAAATATTAAATGGTTTTACCAATGCAGAAATGGTGCCTGAATAATATTAGTTATTTGTATAATAACTAGTATATTAGTCTTTGTTTTTAATGTTTAATGTTAACTCAAAAAGTATTTAATAAATAGTTGAGTTTTTTTCTAGGGAAAATTCTTTCATAAACCGGTAAAGGTTATTCTTCATCAAACTCGCACGGCGCGTAATTGTACCACTTGTTACGCACACATTCAAACCGCCGTCAGTTTCCACCAAACAGTTTTTCCACTAAAAAATCGTAACGAGCATAACGGGAACAGAGTTATAATTCTGACATTACCGTTAAAACCATGCCCGCTTTACTGACGACACCAACATGACCCCTAAGTGACGCCACGAAACGCCAATCACAGCAAGGAATATTATTTACGCTAATGAATTTCCTTCGCAAATAGGAACTTGAGATGGGCGGGATCGTAGTGGGCCCTGGCGCTTAGGTTTGGTTGCAATGGTAAGATTCGGGTGGGATTTTGTAAGTTTTGTTTGACAGCTTATTAACCGAGCTAGCTAAATGTAACCTGATCTTAAATCGATACACCTAAGTAACTAAATTTACTTACTGCATTTGGTTAAAATATTGCTGTGATATTGCACGTGGATGTTGTATATTGTTTTTCTATTGCTGCTTGGACCATGCAACGGAGATTTTTTCCCCCCCCCAAATAAATAAAATTGTGTGTGGAATCGTATACTAGAACTTATTATTCCCTATTTGTTTCATATAACGTGTTACACACTAATTTAAACAAGGTACACAACCGGCTTTGCCGAAATAGTTGGCAAGCTATCCTGCTAATTAGCTTACTATGTGTGGAGTGAGTTAGCTAGCAAAACTGCCTATATGTGTGGCTATTATGTTACCAACCAACAAGTTTTGTTATCTGAATCTAAGGCAAATTTAAACGCGGCACGTATAGTTACGTTGGTAGTCCTGATGCTTTCGGCGCTGCATTAAATTTAATTATCTATATTGCCCCTAACACAGGCATAATAATGTCAGTAAAATAGCTAGTTAACAAGATACGTTAACTCGCATTAACTAGCAAGCTGGTTAAACGTGTTTCGGAAGGCGCAAATAACCTCACCAGCATGGAATTACTTGGCAAAATGATTGCGAAATGCTACATGAACAAATATTCTTCTCTTTATTAAAACTGACTTTTTCTATTTTTATGTTTGGACAGATTTACCTGCCTTGGAAATAAGTTTGTTATTGAGTTCGAACATTCTTCTGGACGTCACTGCCACCGGTCTTTCGTCTAGTTTTCAAGTTTATGTCGTTATCTGTCTCGTGAGGTGGAAGCGATTATGAAATAATATAATTTTTCCGTAATATGGAGTAACTCAACTTGGAATTTATTTGGTTTTTTCTACGACATGGATGGCATGGCTTTTGAAGAAACCTAACACTTGGTGTTTGAACGTATTAGCAAATTTGTGCTAATTAAAACAAAAAACTTTTGAGAGGTTTTTCGAACATTTTTGAACCGAACTAAACTTGAAATGGATCAGCCGAGCCAAGCAAGTGGTGGGGAGGATCCCAATAAACCATCGAAAAGAAAATCTAACGAAGACGATAATAAAAACAAAAAACTGGTGAGTATAACTGTGTTACACTGAACATAGGCGAATTGGTGGTGTTGTGGTTAATGTAACCAGGGACATTGCTATTTTACCTTTTAATATAGTAACAAGTAATTTGTCTTTCCTATATATACCGTTTATCTCAGGCCCATCAATGTTTCTAATTTTTGTTAAATTTATTAATTAATGATGGAAATTGGTGTTCACTCTTAGTTGTGTTGTGGTGAAAAACCTGGGTTTACAACTAGTGTTATTCTAGTTCAAATATAAATGGTACTTTCATTGTTTTGAGCACGGTATTCAAACTGAAACGCACTAGTACATATCCATCTGCATGGAGCGCAAAGAGATGCAAGCCTGTCTGAATAAGATCATTTACGTATCAACTAATAAAATGAGTGCCCCAACTGTATGACAGCTGTGTCTTTTAAAAAATATGACCAGCTGTTTTCACTCTTTATCAACTACTCACAAACTTTATTTCACACACCTTAGTAACAGTGATCTATTAATTACCCAAGTACAGTAGCCTGCTTTTAATTGTTTCAGTTGAGTTATTGTTTCAATATTCCCATTCACTTTGATTTAAAGGAGATGTACCACAAGTCTAGGGATGGCCATTTTACATTTAAAGAACTGTCTACCCACTGTCACTGTGGTATGGTAGTTGTGACCAACCTAGCCTGGCAGAATTGTGCTCCACCACAGAGTTGCCTTTGTCAGCCCATGGAGTTTACAGTGTCACATGTTGTCTAACCATTTATCCCTGAACAGCAAGCTGGGCTTTCCAGCTGGGCTTTCCATGAGCACATGGTGCCCGTCCTCTCTGTTTGCCTTGTGCTCCGTAAGAGTTCCACTCCGAGGAGGTCAGGCGGTGCGGTAAGAAACGCCAAGATACACGGGGGAGACTCAAGCTGGCCCCCCTGGTGCACAGAGGTTCCATCCTCCTTCATCTGGACTCGTGTCCAGTTGTATTATAAGTATCGAAGGCTAATTGACCATTAAGCATAGCCTGTCCTAAACATGTTTAACTTTGACCATCTGGACATGCGATGGGCTGAATAAGTAAATAAATGCAGCTTTGTGATTTGGACTTTGCAAGCTATGTCAAGGGACGCATTGAGGCCTTGGAAGTGTCAGATCAGGTTGCATTGACCCCCCTCCTAACAACATGTCTGTTTGTTGGGATTAAAACGACATGGTGAGAAGACGAGTGGATTCAATCGTGCTTTCCTTTGGCCATAATCGGCATGTGCATTAGAAAGTGGCCTGCCACTACAAAATATGTCATGTAATTAAGAAGCTATGTAGGACGGGTTCTATTTAAAGTTGGCCTTTTTGTGTCTTAATTACATCCAGAGGAGGGCCAGTGTGTTCCCTGTGGTGTGATCTTCACAGTGTGTCGTATCCTCACTTCTGTGTTTTCTCTTTCACTCTGAAGAGACTATTCTTCGTGAAGCGTTAATGCATGCATGCATATCTATCAGCCCTGGTTTGGCGTGACCGGTCTCTAGGCCTAACATTGGCCATATGTTGTGCTTCCTGGTGTTTGCACGTGTGAAGCCCTTAGAGTATGGTGAGGTGTCTCAAACTCCAGTTGTCACGGGTGCTCCTTTTCATTCTACTCTACCGCTTATTCGCTTGATTGGAGTCACGCTGTTTCCAGGTGTAAATTAGACGGGTAGTGGTAGCTCAGAAAAACTGGCAGAGACAATTGGCGACCGTGAGATCTGGAGTTTGACACCACTGGTCATAAATGGCAACTCTCCATCCACAGGGCTGGTCTTTACGTTGCCCATCTGGCCCATTGGTCTGACGCATTCAGTGTCGCGAAAGCCAATTGGTTGACAGGCACTGTATATTATATAACTACGTAATGTCTCCACTGCCATCTAGATTAAGCTGTACTTACCGAAGGGCTCCCCGTAAATGTTGTGTCACTTTTGGGAGATTACTTGAGAAGAGAACCTATGGGTAACAGATTTTGATCTGCAGTGGATACATTCCGCCTGTTAAGGCAAATCGCATTGCTTTAAATGATTGCAAACATCTTTTAGCCTTGATCAAAGATGCATACGAGAACATGCAGCTCAGTTTTGGGCCAATCGTCTCAAACAAGAACGACAAACTTTTCCCTCTTTTATTATATTATTCAAAAAAATAAGCAGACTGCTATTATGATTTTTGGCATTCTGGGCTGGTAGGACCAAGGGAGAGTTGGAGACCCAAACAAGGTCTCTCTGAGTCTGGAAGGGCTGGGTCCTTGGCTAAAACGGGAGAATTCATTACACCATATCAGACCCCCCCAACCGTAGCCTCTGCTGCTCCTCGTTTCGGACTGTGCAATAGCAGGCACTGGTTGGAACGCTGATGTCATCCGCTGCAGTTGTGCAGCACAGCTGCCCGTTCTGTGACTCCATTGCTACGTGGTTACGGAACCCAGGGTGGGAGTGGCACTAAAGCGTGCTGGGCAGACCTAGGACTTCCAAATAAGGGAGGAAGTCCCCGCCGGCCCTGCAAACCTAAGCACAGATTGTCCTTTTTTAAACCCCTTCCACTCATTTTTACCGCTATTACTCACAGTTTTTTGTTCAATGGTTTCCCACAGGTTATTTTTAAGCTGCCAACCCGATCCCTGTTCTATAAACCTGTTCGTGTTGGCTCAGCGTCATCGTTCAGGAAAATTTCGAATCTGTCTAGAGCTGGATTAAACAGCGGTCATCACAACTTGCCATAGGTTCTGTCTGAGGGATATTAGCTGAAGTAGGTGTTGCTTGAAAAACATAGCCTGCATTCTGCATTCTATTAACAATTTACAAATCTCACGACCACAGGAATTTTGAGTGCTCAATACATTTTTAGCAATTGTGTTTTATTTACCCCCTCTGTTTTCGAATGCCCCTATAGATAACATCTCTTTGGGAAGGTAGACGTGGCCAGTTTTGACGTAAATCGTTTTCTGGAGTTGGTGGTACAAACGCCTAGCGCTGCTGGTCTGGCGTGTAGACACGCTGGGACCGTTAATGGGGTGGACGGCTACAGTGAGGTCGTCTGAAAGGAATTCAGGAAATCCGGTCTGAGTGAGAGTGAGAAACTCGGCACACATCCTCTCCTGCTGCATCTTCAATGCTGACATGTGTCCTCCAGATCGAACAGCCTCGACCCACTTCCTTAGATGTCTTTTGCATCATACTACGTTCACTTGTATTTATTTGCTTTCCAGAAACTCTGGTCCAGAGCACCTTTCATGATTCAGGTTCACTTTGCCTGTTTGTGCAGCTGGATATTTACCTCGCTGGCTCAAGAGCGTATGTGTGGATTCTGGTTTTAACTTGCGATAGTCCGTGACCATACAGTCTCTTTTCTTGAGTTGAGCAAACAAACTAAATGAATGATTCTAATTAAATATAAATAACTGAGTTGTGAAATGGTTACGATGTCAAACGGCATCCAGGCACCTTCATTCATGGATGTTTTGATCAGTTTTAGTAGCATCAATTTGTAATGCATTCCTGTTTTCAAAATCATTTAAAATGTATATGTAATGGTAGACCACTGCTTCCTAACTGCTGAGAGCAGAGTATAAAGTTTCTGTAAGTTTTGTCTTAAGCATAGGTCAGGAGTTGGCAGCACTGGTTTATTATGCTTTTGGGTAAGGGCCACTTTCTTAGGTGTTGGTTTTTTGGGACATAGGCAACACCCTGACTGTTAAAATTGAGTGTAATACAGGCTATACGTTAAGTCTAATGAATAAATATTAAGTGGAAACCAGAGGGATTTTACAACAATTGCACTTGTATTAAACCTAGAATATTTTAAGTGTCTGCAAATTGCATATGCTGCCTTACAATATACAAAATGTGCTATGATCTATCATTTTTATGTTAAACTGTCGATAAATGCATTGATTTTAATGTTTAATTTATATGTGAATAATGAGCGGTCGTTTTGGTCTTCATCCAAGCTGAAGTAACCTACTCTGCAGGCCATGCTCCTGAATGAAGTGTCTGTACAAGTCCATTGAAAGTGACGGTTTGTAGCATGCTTCTCAGTATTCTGTTGCACTGCTGAGGGGCAGTGGCGGTTTCTGTTCCTCTCGGTGCTGAGCTGCCCTCGGTGACGCATGCCGGGAAGAGACTTGATGAGGAAATTCCCCCCTTTACTACCGGGGTACTAAGCTTAACTAAGGACCTGGGCCGAGGAATGTGACACCGTCTGGGGGGGTCCCTGAGAAAGCAGGCGAGGAGGGTTACGGAATGTCCCCTTGTTGCCCTTGACACGTGTGGCTTCCTGTGGTTTTGTGAAAGGTTTCAGAACGAGAAGCCCGCGCCTCACAGGAACCTGTCTTGGTCGTAAGAGCTGAGTATTTCAGGCACGGATGAGCTCTGGTGTTGGGCGTGGAAGCCTGTATAGTGAGAAATGCGACTTGTATTCTGTTTTGGGCTGGCTAGGAAATTCATAATTGTCTGTTCTACCTGTTTCTGATGTGTGCTTGTAATTGTTGTGCTAAAAGTCTCTGCTCTTGTGTGATTGTGTGTGAGGTCTGTTGCCAAATTTTTTTTTAATGGCAGCATAGGTTTAAGAACACTCTTGATTTTTCAAAATACCTAAAAATCCCAAATCTTTACTGAGGGCAGTCAGAGCTTTTTGAACAGGACAACAAAGCTCACCTTGATGAACACATGAATGTTTTTTGAAAGATCTGAAAAGCTGGGGTGCTACGGTCTAGTGACGTTATAATTCAGTTGAGCTGAGTGGGCCCCAACGGCAGATGTGCTGAGATTCCACATTTCGGTGTTGCATCAGAAACCTGATGATGGCCCCAATGTCAAATTGGGTATGAAGCTGTTGGTTCACACCGATCCACTCTTATGAATAATAAACAAAGTAGATGAATTAGTTTAAATGATTAAAGCTTGACTCTGCGTTGGTGTTAATCAAGCTTGAAGCTGGGCTGAGGCACTGAGAGCACGTGATGATCTCTGGATTAGTCTGACTTTCACTGTCTCCCTTCAGCGGGAAATTGTGGCCTTGCTTGGAGCTTGACTGGAGTCCCAAAACGCTGTCGTCTTTGCCTCAGCAGAACAAAGGATCTCGCACGCAGTAAATGTGTGCAATTCCGTTTTTAAAAGTGAAAATACAATAATGTATGTAAAGTTTGAACAGAGAGATGCTGAATTTGAGTCATATCTTGCTAGGAAACAGTCGCATCCTAGTCCATAGGGAACTTGGAGTTCTTGATTTAACGCTGAATCTCGAGAGAAAATGTCTTGTTGATGGGCTTCTTTCCAGGTCGGAGAAATGTGAGCCAAATCATTTGGGCTGCTGTCCCCGAAGACGGGTATGCTTCACACCAGGTGGCTCAGAAGAAAAACCTGGACTGAAATCATCTGTTCCGTTTCCATCCAGCAGATCCTAAGGAAATCTGGCTCGTCACTTAGCTGAGTCTTTCTAGCCAAATTCAGTACAGAAGTGCGGTTGAAACAGCCTGCTCTGACATTGGTCATTAAAAACTATTCCCAACCATCTTCAAACTCCCTTAGCCTCCCAGCTGTTGGGCGTATTTGTGTGCTGTGAAGCTGTTTGACGAGCTGTTAGCACCCTGAAGCCTTTACGATAAGATTAGGGTAAAGATGCGTTTGGCTTGGCCCTCCTGAGTGGCTCAGCTGTGAAGGACACTTGTCTGAGTTCAGACTGAGCCCTATATCCACGTTTGAATCCATCTCGTGTCATTCATCAGCTGTGACTGGAAAAGCATGTGGGCGGCACTCTGCCACATCGTGACGGGCTGGGTGAAATCGGCAGGTCTTCTCTCGGCTCATCCCGAGCCGGCGTCTCTCATCCGCTTCCTGGGCATCCTGCAGGTTGGCAGTGCCGTAGACGGGGACATGCCCATTGGCACTGTGAATAAGATGGCAACTAATCGTGCTCCTTCACAATTCCCTTGAGTGGCGGCAGTGACAAGCTGAGCACAAATTGTGATTTAAAATTGAAAATTGTGATTGTTTGGTTGCTGGATTTTTAACTGCTGTTGTACCCCTGAGCAGGGATATTTAACCTGCACATTGCTTCAGTAAATACCCATCTTTATAAATGGGTAGGATTGTAAGCCATTTAAGTTGATCTGGTTGTCTATAATAAGATCAATTATGATGATAACCATCAAACTTGATAGCGAACTTTAATAGCGTTGCCAATGCAATGCCATACCATATATTGAAATTTTTTTTGGCTTGTAGATATCGCAATGTAGGTATTTTATGTCGCTGGTAACCTCTGAAGTTCCCTCTGTGACAGGCTTGATGTTGCAACAGATCTTGAGTTCCCTATCAGTGGGCAATTTTCTCTTTGTGCTGCACTAGTGGTTGTGTTTGAGAGAGTTGGGTTGAGGGGATAGCAGGAAGTGGACCACATGGTAGTGTTTCATGGCCTTTAGGAAATGGAGAGAGGAAGTGGTGAAGATTACCTTTTTTCACACTGATATCACCCTAATAAATATATATCCATAGCTTTTGGATTGTTAATGAGATGTGTCTTATTTTGGTAATTATAATGTAAAATATCTAGCATAAATTTTATTTTTTTAAAATTTTTATTTATTTTTGCTCATCAGAATCTATGCTTATTTATCTTTATTACTGTAAATAAATAAGTGTACTGAGCCCTGGGTGTATTTTTAGGGTGTGCACATGTTAGGTAGGTCCGTTTATAAGGCTGGTAATCTTCTGGGAAAAGCCATAGAATTTCCTTTATAAACGCCGGATGAGTAGCACTTTAAACCTGGGGTTTGACCTGAAGGTGAGTTGAACCCCAGGAAAGGTACCAAGCAGACAACACTGCTGCCATTACTACAACACTTTCTCTTCTATGGGATAATGGGATCTAAAATGCCAGAGATTCCTTTAAGAGGGTTAAAAACAGGTAAAATATACTTCCCTTTTAAAGGCATCTGAATGCTTGAAGTAAGCAGTCATTAGCTGCTGAAACGTATCTTGTTTGGTTCATTCATTGTTTTCTCTGTGGGGAAAGAGCGTAAGCCGGAGAAAATGTGGGAATCCGCCGGAGCGCCGCGGAGCCTTGTTGATTTTGTGAAGCCGGAGGCTTTTTGTTTTTAGCTCTGCCCACACCGAGGTAATCAAGTGGCAGCGTGAAGTAAAGAAAGGCAGATTATGGGAGTGAAACGCGTGGCAGATGCGGGGTCAGAGGAAATGAAAGGCTCCCTTTACTCCGGTTCACTTGGAGCCAGACTGGCACATCGTCAAACTGTTTTTGTAAAGCTTGTCAACTTTGATCTTGCTATGCTTTTACACGTTTGGGGAAAAAATTGTGGGGGAAATTTGGAGGAAATCCGAATGAACGTCATAGATGGATTTTGCGTATTGTTTAAATACTTTATGAGTGAGTCTGTAGTGAGTTCTGGAATGCGTTACCGCCTTCTCGTAAACGAAACAGTCAGTTAAAGCAGGACCAGGTCACCTCTGTGCCTAAGTAGATACATGGTCTCGCTCACAGTAAATGTGTGCAATAACACATCACGTATGTAGAGTTTACCAGTTTTAACTTGTCAGTGATGTCCTGTTGGTTCTGAGCCTTTCTGATGTCTTTCCTCCTTCCGCTCAACCATGCCTTCACTGGGGATTGTCGCAGTGCTACTTTTAATATGAATGTATTTTTGTGACCTAGTTCAGACTGGATCATCCCCATGCCTTCTTAATGTAAAAAGTATTTGCACACGTATACACGTGTGTACAATGTGATTCTTGTGCAAACAGATGTTTAAACATACTATTGAAAATCAAACTGATTTTACTTGAGACTCCACCGGGCAGACGAATACTGCTACAGTATTTTATTTGCTTTTTCCTTGATTCTTCCATTTTTTTTTTTTTTTTTTTGTGTGTGTGACTATTAATAAAATTTACGTAAAGCCCTCGTGTTTTAACCATGGGATCGGAGGGGGAAAACCAATGATTCTGTGGCCAGCTGTGATGCTGTTTATGAGGCTCAATGTGTCACAGGGGAGTCACATGTGTCATGCTGTGTCACAGTCTCTGTGTTTGGTGCTCTGTGTATTCTTATTTACTATGTTTCTTTTGTTGTGATGTCTGTGAGAGAACATGCTTAAGTCGCTGATATCCAGATATTAATTGACCCGACTACCACTAGATTGGGGATAAACATTTGTTTGCTCCACAGGCATTGTGCCGAAAGGAAATGTGTTATCTGGCCACTGGCACTGCAGAGTAATTACTGTGTAAGTGATAAACATGGCCAGACGTTCAGGCAGCATGAATGGTGCGTTTGGCCTTTTCTGTTGGCCGGATATGCTTGGCTCCAGATGTCCGAGTCCTTCCCTGTAAAGGCTTGCATCAGTACTCGTTTGTTCCTCGGAGAAAACAATGTTGAAATGACGGAAACCACCTACTGCAGATAGCTTGGTGGCGAGCACACGGAAGCAGTTACCGTGTTCCCACATGAAAAGAGAATTAAATGGTCTAACGAGGGACTGGGAGTGTTGCAGTTTGTGGCTAAATTAGTTCTGTTACCATGTTTCGCCATCTCACTACTCACTACAGAGATTGTCCCTGTCAAGTGGAATGTCTTGTTTTCTGAGTCTTTGCAGACAGTGTATTGTTCTAATTTAGCTTGTGTCCAAGTCGTAGTAATGGTGTGTGTATAATGGTGTATGGAATTATTCTACACCCTGTGAAGGGCGGGCTGCATAGCTTTTAACTGTGTAAAGTTTGTAAGTCGGATACCTCACTGACAGCTAGCCTGAAACGATTAGAATAAAACCGATGCTGGAGCAGCGTTCTTTGCCAAGCGGTTCTGAGGTTCGAGGTGATTCACTAGGTGTCTCCAGGTGAGTGCTAGGTGTGGTCTTAGGTAAGCCTAAGTATAGGAGTGGTGTTGGGCAATTGGGTCTGGTGAGACTTTTTGGAGATCCCTGCATTATTATTATTTGAATTGGTTCGCTGACTAGCATTTGGCCGTTGACTGTAGGCTTGAGTTTCAAAAAAGATATATTGAAAAAGATATTAAAGATTAAAAATATTCCTTTTTTAATCCCTCCTCTCCAATATTTGGATATCTAATTTGTCTACTTTGGATAAGAAGTGTTAAAAGACCCCCATTAACTCACTAGGCACTGCCATCCTCTTTTCTTGTCTTTATGGATGTGTTTGAGAGTGGAAGCCTCTCAGAAGGTCTGTTCTGTGTCTGGCTATAACTGACCCAGACACGATGCGATTCTAAAGGGTTTCGTGCCTGTGTCTTATTGAGTCAGCTCAACGTGTGGTGGCCTTCGGTCAGAGATTTGTCAGAGAGAATATGAAAATGCAGGAAATGTTTTCTGTACAAGGCAGCTCTGTTGCTATTTAGCTCTTTGGAATTGTATAGACGTGCAGGTAGTCAATTTCGTTAGGGAACATCTGTTGGAATGCCATTTGAGGAAATGCTTTAAATGGTTTCCTGTTTTTGCTTCTGTTGCTGAAATCTAAAACAAGCGGTAGGCCCCTGAGGGCAGGAGATTGGCATGTTTTTGGTCAGTACAAACCGGACAATCGGAGCGCCATGGTCTCGTTTTGGGTGGGGCTGAATTCCTGGTGGTTTTGCAGGCTGTATGTATGTAGTGAAGCTGAGCCCTTTGTGAGGTTAAGGGCAGCCTTGCTAAGAGGAGCTGTTGATGGGGAAGTAAGCCTGTAACTCTGGCAGCTGGATCCTTGCAACACCGAATGGAACACGACAAACCATAAAGACTGGCATAAACTACCGCTCTGGCATCTGAGCCCCATTACTGTCGGCTGATCCTGCTGATGTGCGTTCACTTCTGCTGAAGGAAAGCCGTTATTGAACAGAGATGGAGGTTTCAGATGCCATCCCCGAGACCTGGCTCCTACTTTGGAAAAGCACGTGAAGCCCCCAATGGGGGGGGCAATTAAATGTAGTCTTTATCTGTTACGAATGCTTATTAAGGTTTAAGTGACAGGATTTTCCAACAATGTGCACAACTCTGCTTGACAGTTTAATTTTGAAACATAGTGCATTTTATTGTAGGCCGTGAGTTTTTAAATGTATTTTTACTCTCTGTTGTGTGAATATGCTCTCTGATTGGTGGAAGGGCTGCCTGGGACGCCCCACTCCTCTTCCTGCAATACTTAATGCGTTATGGGGGGGGGGTTAACAGTTAGGGTTGGAGAAAGGGGGGGGGTCCTCTGTTCCGACCACTTGTCCGGGGCCAGGAAGGGCGGGTCCTCTGTCCTCACCCCTTGCCTCATCCCACTGCTCAATAATAATTGGGTCATGCTTGAATTTCCTCCCCCACCCCCCTCTCTGCATTGGGTGTTATACTGGATGGCGAGCAGGCCAGCGGATGTGTTTTTAGCGTAGGGGCCGAATACTCCCATGGATGGAAACGGGCCTGTTTTGTTTTTTCTTTCTCTGAGAGGCCCAGGGAGAGGGGGAACACTTTTGTCTAAACATTCCGAGATGAAATCAACAGGCTCAAAGCCTCTGTGGAATCGACGCCGCCCAGCCCTATGCAGTTATCTCATCCTGCTCCGTTTCGCTCCGTGAATGCAGTCACGAATGTGCTCCCATGTGAAGATCTAGCATGCTCACTAGATCCTTACATTATTTCAGGAAAGGCAATTATTTCATTATTGTTTCTAAATGGCTTGGTGTGATTTGGATCAAAAGCGGTCTCCATCCCTGTCACCGTTTCTCAATCCCTCTGCGGTCCGCTGAGAAGAATGTGAGGTGATCAGCAAATAGACCCACACCACAAAGACTCTTTACAATTCCAAATCGACTTTCTTTTGACTGGAACTCTTTTTGTGGTGGAGAGAGTGGTGGCCACTGAGTTTTAAACAAAGGTACAACAAACAAGCAAACTGCAATCTTTCCAAGGCTTCCACTTGACTGTTCCACAAGGTCAAGTGGTGCTTGTCCATGTATGTAGTATATAAGCTTGGATTTTAATTCACTTATTTATTTCTTTATTTAGTTTTTGTAGTAGTGTGAAGGGATGCTGGTGTTGATGGTGCTTGTTTTTGTGTAAACAGCCGGCTTGCTCCACTAAGTGGAGTCAATCGAGTCGCTGGGATCCGGGCTCCTGCCCCCCCAGGCCACACTGTCTGCCATGGGACCCCCCCGGGAACTGAGGCCTAGCCAGTGTGCCATTCTTCTGTTTACTGTTCATGGGCAGGACAGGAACATGGCAACAGCCCCGTTGGTTGGGTCTGATGACAAGTATGACACTTCTTATAACAGAAATGCTCTTCAGCTGTTCAATTTGAGATCGAAATTTAGACTTATTTGTAGGAAATACAAAAAAAAGTAAAATAAATTGGCTTTTTCTTATTTACACTAGTTTTTATTATTTTCTAAGGCCAAGCCTGCTCATTGGAGAGACTAAGGGTTGTGGTGAATTCTGAGTCTGATTGGTCGTAAAACTTGGCAGATGGTTTCACTGAGTGTCCAGGGTAGAGTGGCCAAGTGTTGCCAAGACTGGTTGGGCACAGCCATGATATCCTTTCTGCCATGCCGGGCCGGAAAGCCAAGCCATACTTTGTTATTAATTTAAACTTATTACGGTAAGACCTAGTTTCCTTTAGTGTTTTGCTAGTGTCATGCAATACTTTTTTTTAAACATCAAATATGACCTTTGTGTATCTATTTATCTTTGTAAAAAATTCCTATACGTTTACAAGAGTGCACTGTTGTGACATGCGCCATCTAGTGGTAGATGTGATGTCTTGATGGTAATATTGAGATGGTTTGTTTCATTGCTTGACAGGACTATTTCTGGGTTTACTGATTCAGTTGGTGGGCCGCTGTACTCGAGCAGTGGAGTCTGTGTTCAGTTCGTTGTTTGTAAATGGATTTTGAATCTTTCAGCATAGCGGTTAATTTTGTCTCCCTTTACAAATTGCTTGGCTTACTTGTCCTAGATTTAAAAAGACTTTGTTTGGTGTCCAGGGTGAAGATTATGATTAAAACTTATGTTTGTTTTTAACCAAGTTGTTAATCAACAAAAAGTTGTTGTTAAGAAGTTAAGGTGTCTATGACAATGTGAAATGCCTTTTTAAATGAGACCTTGTAATTCTGTATGGATCTTGGTTACCAGAGTCTTGATTTAAAAAAAACAAAAAAAAAAACATTTAAAGTATTTGCCCTTGCAGTAAAGCAGTTTTTTGGCTGTATGTAAATGAACCTGTGCGATCCAGACGGTACCTATCAGCTTAATTGCAATGTGACAAATTACATCAGCTCAGTTTTGGCTAGATAATGACCTATGTGCAGTAAACTGATTGCTTATCTTTAATTCATTACAATTAGCAGAATTATGCTTTCCTTGTTTAATTTTACAGAATCAAACAAAAATTTTAATTACACTGCAGGGATTTCCACAGTAAGAATTTCCCCAGTGGTGTGTACCCTCTATTGCTGGGGGTCTCCAACCTTTTTGTGAGTGAGGGCTCCCTGAAGGGATAAAATAGTCTAGAGGGCTACTTGTTTGACATACTCAAAAAATATATAATTTGCTATAAATATAATAAATATAAACACAGTGGTGCCTTTTAAACTTTCTATTAACATTATGTCAGAGGGATAATGAAATATCTTGATATCCTGGCTTAAAAAAATGTTAACTTTTATTAACTTTATTAACTATTGACTTTAAATTAACATAGAAAAGCAGAAGTTAATGAGTTTAAGTGATGTACCTGGTGGATAACTGCTATTGTGGTGAAATGTCTCTCCGCATTGTGCCTCTTGGATACCGCGATGCTAGTCCCACAGATGAGGCATACACTTTTGCCTTTGACATTTGTGAGGAGAAATTCTGTCTCCTACTCCTGGTTAAAGTAATAAGTCTTTCTTTTTTGCAGGACCTGTTGCACCATCATCCATAATTAATCTTTGTTGATTTCACCTTGTTTATGTCTTCAGCTAGCTTCCGCCTCAACTCACAGAATAGCCTACGAGAAACGTGCGTTAACAATAACATGCGTTAACTTCTAAATATTAACATTTTTAAAATGATGATTTTATGTTAAATTAGCCTAAAAAGAGCCTATTTATGGAAGGTGCTTGGCAGGCGACTCACAGACTACATGTGGCCTACCAGGTGCCCGTGGGCATCATGTTGGAGACCTGCTGTATTGTGTATAGCACTGAGAGGAGTGAAAGTTTGTCCACGTGTCTGAAAATGACTGGGCCAGGAATCCCGGCCTGACCTCCTATCCTGTGAAAACGGGCAACTGAGTGGCATAAAGGTTCAGGCTCTGTGTTTTTCTGTAGGTCACAGAACTGGACTACTCCTGGTAACACCTTTTGAGACTTTTGACAAGGCATTTTTACTGATTTATTTGCAACAGAATACGGATTTTTCATTTTGCCTATGTTCAAGGGGCTTTCCTCTTTCATTGGCCCTTCTGCATGCTGGGGAAAATGAATGTCTGTGTGGGGTTTCTTTATTCAGCGTTAACAGAAGGGCAGTTCCCTTGAGGGCGCTACCAAAATGCCTTTTATTATAAAAAGGCGTGCATGCGTGCATGTTCCCTATATTGTTCTGGGCTCGAGTAATTCATGTGCACTGTTAGTCAGTGTGATCCCTTCACCTCTGTGTGTGTGTGTGTGTGTGTGTGCGTGCGTGCGTGCGTGCGTGCGTGCGTGCGTGCGTGCGTGCGTGATTCCTATATCTTGCCCAGGTTTGCCCTGTGCTCGAGTAATTCATGTGCACTGTTAGTCAGTGTGATCCCTTCACCTCTGTGTTTGCGTGTGAGCGGACGTGCCACTCAAGCATCTGTACACTCTGGATTTGTTGTTTTCAGTTGAATCTCATTGGCCTAATGTCCCTTCCCTTCAACAGAACATACACATAAAAACATTGGCTGATGACATGGTAAGGGGTCCTTTCGTTTTGTTTAATTTTATTTTTGCGTTATTTCAGCTTTCCCCATCATTATCATTTGTGTTTATCATGGCATGGCATATTTTACCTGAAATATTTGTGGATATTAAAACATGTGAAGTGCCGCTGTTGTATACACTCTCCCATCCATAAATTTGGGATATGCAGGAATGTTAAATGTATTTTTTCTATTAACCGATACAGAACCTGTAATAATTAGTAGGGGATTAGTATTTGTTGACATTTGGAGCAACAACTTATATTGTATGAATATAAAATGAATTGACTCTAATCGTTCAGCATACTAACGATTATATGTTCTAATAGGCTGTGTACACAAAATTGATATTGGCGCAATTAAAGAGCATAGCAATCTTTGATTTTCTGTTTGTATATACCAGCAATGATTGCAATGAAATCACCAAAATAATTAGCTCCATTCAGAGTTTGTAACAAACCACGGAGAGGCTCCTCCATTTGACAACCAGACTAATTACCATTCATATGTGGGATACCTTCATAAAAGATTAATTACGTTAGCGTCAGATAGCTCTGATCCGAAGCCGTTAAATCAATTAGTACTGTACATTTTCCTGTTGACAAAACAAAAATGTATTTATTATATAAATTTAAAAACATTTATTTTTAATAGGGGCGTGAAACAAAATTCAAGTGTTTTTTGGAAAACTTTAAACCAGGCTAGTTACTGTTATAATACGCTATAAGTTAAACTAAGTTGGTTGACTATAACAACTTGGATTATTCGATATAACAATTATTACTACTGTGACCACCCTGCTAGCCTTTCTCAGTAATGCACACAGTCAAAACAAAAGGTCTGTCTATGAAATGGGGCTTTTGGTAAGAAAACTGATATAATCAATTTGAAAACCTTTCTCTGCTTTGTCACTTAACTCAGGGCATTACGTGTTTCCACAGATATTTCAGTCTTTAGCCTCGCTTTTGATCCCATCTGAAAGCTATGGCTTTCGTCAGTGTTGCATGACCACTAAGACCATTCTCTGTGACCACTAACCACAACCGTGCATGATTCTCGGAGACTTCCTCCGACGTGGGTAACTCGGTGCCCTTTTAACGTGATCTTCTTCCTGCTGGAGTCTTGACGGAGTCCGCACCAATCGAGTACCGGCTGCGCATCGCCTCCACTTGTTTGGCTTCACATTTCCCAGCATCCTCTCTGTCAGAATAGCACATTATAACACGAGACGGCAGTGCAATGTTTAACTCTATGCGTGTTGGTTGCCATGCATGTGCTGCATTACATGTTACGGAACAGGAGGCAGCCAGTGCTGCACAATAATTGCTAGCCTGCAGGTAAGTCCCAAAGGAGCCAATTTCCTAACAACCCGTTTCTAATTACCATACCAATGCTCTAGAGAAGTTTCTTTAGAATATAGGCGGTAAGGGTAGTTAGTGATAGCATCCGTCCCATGCGTAGCAGGGATTAGGTTTCCTAACAGTGTTTCCGTTTTCCTCCAGTAAGCTTCCATTACACCCATAATAGGTTTTAATTGTTTACATCTTGCCACCTCCCTCCTACAGCGTGATCGCATCACCAGTTTCCGCAAGACGGGCATGAAGAAGGAGAAGCCAGTCATCCAGCACCCAACGGACCCCCAGACAGCCCAGACTGAGATGCCCGTTCCTCAGCCGCTCTTTGATGACCGCTCCATGAACCTGTCGGAGAAGGAGATTGTTGACCTCTTTGAGAAGATGATGGTGAGCTCCTCTTTAAGCTGGGCAGGGTAAACCTGTGTTTGACAGCCGGCCGTCTTGGCTGACCCCCTTCTATAGACCAGGGTTGAGCTGCCTTTAGAGAACACCCTGTGATCCATGGCCTTGAGTTGCACAATCCTGCTGTAGAATTTGCTGAGTTTTTCTTGGTGAAACATCTTTTTGAGCTGCAATTGGCTATTAAAGGTCCACCTTTAGAGAAAATCCAGTGTTTTCAATCTGTCATTCTGCTCTATTAGTTGAGATGCTAGTACCCATGTGTTAAGTTTAGCAGATGTTCTTGGTGACGGTCCCTATGAAACAAGCTTGGCCCTAATACCTCTCAAGCCACAGGGGGGTACATAGAAATTCACTGCTCCTACTGCTAATATGTGAAGCATACCTGCTCTCGTACCTGAGTTTTCTTACCTCGAGCCTGCTGGCAGCATTCTGTGCAGTCTCGGCTCTGACCCAGGGTCATCTCTCAGAAAGCAGGCCACTGATGGAGATTACCACTGTCCACTAACCCGGCTGCTTGTAGCATTGACCCATTCGCTAATTGGATATATAACTTTTGGAAGACGACGATACCACATGGCGAGACTGAGAGAGAGCAACCTCCCCTGGACCCTCTCAAGTGCTAATAGGACTGCATCAGGAACAGCTTTCCCACTGAAAATCATCCATCAAGCATCAACAGGGTCACTATTGACATGTGAGCCCGCAAAACAATATGGGCCAGATTTATTCAAATAGTTGTGGGATGGCCTGCTGAGATTGCCTAGCATTGGGTGTTATGTGCTAATTTAAAACATGATTTAAAAAAAAAAATATATATTTAAAATGCCATCATTTGTTACAATTTGTAAGGCAGTCTGACCTTGCGACACTGCTTGGAAAGATGGCGACCATATGAAAAGATAAAATGGTTGTAACGAGTTAGTAAAAATGCAATTGCAGCTCCATAAACGACGCAAGACTTAAATTGATTCTCTTGACACCTGTAGACACCTGCTAAACTAATTCTGAGAGGCAGAAGGCATAGCATACCTTTAATAACATTAAATTCAGGTTTAATTATGGATAACACGAGAAGGTAAGAAAGGGCTATAATTGGAAGCTCCTTTTCTTCTATAATGGAAATGGTGTCTGTGTCCAGAAGCGAGTCTCGCCCTGGTCTAACCCTCAGTGGTTTTCTTATTTTGGGAAAGATTTGCTCTTCACTGATTGCCTCATGTTACCCATTTATTAATTCACCACCAATGTGGGAGTTATGCTTCATGCTTAAGGAACCCCTTAGTTTGAAAATGGTCAATTCTGTTAATGGGTTCAAACCTACAGTGACGATTGGCTCTTTTTTTAATTTTTAGTTATTGGTGCCAGGCAAACTGGTCCATGAATGTTCCTTTCTGATGTTGGGTTTTACACTTGGGTGTGGCCTGTCACAAGCAATCAAGCTTGGTGGAGGAGTCTTCTTAAAACGGTGAAAACATAATTACTATGATCTCCATATAGATGAATGATGCCCCCTTGTGGAGCTCACGAGACTACTTCTCCATTTGTCTCTTGATAACAACACCTCTTTTTGTAAATTGGATTGGTTCAAATTTCTACCACTTAAAGTTCAATGATGGGGAATTTGCAGAGAAATGCTTCCTTCTCTGTTGGCGACTCCGTATGCGAGCTTGCAGCTGCTGATTAACCCTTGATCGGGACCGTGTGCTCGGTTTCCGCTTGCTCTCATAGCATTCAGGACTGAAATCTCACGGAGCCCTTTCAACTCCTCGCTTTCGAGCAGGCGCTGAATTCCCCAGCTCGCTCTGAGTTTTTACAGTCTGTGTTATAGCCAAAGCTTAGCAGTGGTTGGGGCTTTGTCGGGAACAGCCGGGACGGTTTTGGCCTCGGCACCTGGCTGTCACTCACATCACTGCACAGTCACGGCATGACGTCTCATTGGTGGCACTGACCTTGGCACCAATCACCACAGCACAGGAAATGGGGAGGGGGGGGGGCGCGGTCAGAACGTTTCAATACTCGAATATTCTCCATTACATAATCATTCGAATGCTCTGACAGAGGTACGAATACTTAAAAAAGTATGTATACAATAATGGTTTTGAAACCAGTTAAAAGGAGCACATACTAAGCCTGGAGAAAGCTACTTCCTTCAGACACCCTTTTCTCTGGATAAAGATCCACTTGCTGGAAAATAAATGAAAATTACTATCTTTACATCCTGCATCTGTATTCCGTTCTGTTTTCTCCCTTAACAAATGGGCATGCTGGGGTTTTAAATAATTTTTTTGAATTATTATTATTATTATTTTATTTGTTTTTTTTGTTAATTGTTTGCTTTAGTTTGCATTTGACTGTTGAAATAGTTTACTTTTAAGCCTTTGTTATTCTCTTCTACTCTACTGGCCTTAGGCAAGGTAGATTTTCAGTTTTCATTTCGATTTTTACCAAGGAGAAATGAGACATTTTTTGTTCTGCTTTATTAGTAAATGCAACGATTTTCAAAACAAATTTATTTCTAGAAAACCTTGCTTGATATATACATTTATATAGCCTGTGCACAGACCTATATAGCCAACGTGGAGGTTAGGTCTTTACAATGGCTCATGGAAGAAAGGCACTTTGTGTTTATCCATTCACAAGCAATTAATCCATCCTGGTAAAAAAATGATTGCTTTGTAACAGACAAAGCTGAAATTTTTAAAGGAATAAATAAAAAAGGAGGGTGAGAGAGAAATATATTCCCCCAATGAAAAGGCTTGGCTCCTTTCCTTGTCCATTTTTCTAGCTGATAGACCAGTGCATGTCCATTAATTATCCAGAAAAACAGGCTCTGTTGGACCCCAGAAGCCCAGACCCTGAATCATTCCACTGTTCATGGGTCTGTTTCTCGGGGTTACCATTTAATCTTCAGTTTCAGACCCGCCACTTCCTGTCATCCCATCATTCTGCCTGTTCAGGTCTCTGTAGCCGCATCAGGAGGACAAATTTGGTGGATCCACAGAAGCAGTGGGGAGTAACGGAATTAGACGTTACGAATCAATTCGCAAAATTTTACCTTGACCCTCCTGTACCCCGCCTCCCTGCCCCACCCCTCAGGTCTTGAGTCTGATGGCCAAATTGGACACTGCGGTATCCTTCAACTATTCCCTTAATCCTGTTACTGCAATACGCCCCACATCTAATGGCCAAGTACTGTCCTTCTGGATGTTTCAATTACTGTGGGCCCACAGCTAGGAAATGGCAGCATCGTTCTCACTGAACCTGTGAGGGTACCATTAATAATGGATCATAAATCATTTTTTAACAGTGTGTGGAAGAAAGTTTTCCTCCAGTTTCCCTTGATGAGAGCCCCAAAGGCTCGTTGTTCATCACTGACAACGCATATTTTATTCCCACTGCCATAGTTCAGATGTTTCGTTGAATGGCAATTAACCGGCCAAATTAACAAAGTTCAAAGATTAATTAGAATACAATTGCTCCAAAAAACAGCCAATTATGTGTTACCCTAAACTACTTTTTCTTTTTTTTTGTTCAAACAAGGATATCAATTTCTTCCAGGTGACATGGCAAGAGTGGAGTTAATCATCTTGTAATAATTTCTCTGCACTCAGGCAGAGAAATGATTGTAGGTCACAGTGGAGACGAGATTAATTATCGGTGTGTTAAATATTTAAAAGGCAGAAAAGCTGTCGTGGCCATTTTCCTGAACATCCTCCCCTGTGATAGGTGAGTATGTGATCATAATTTTTGGGTTAACAGCTGGCATACGTGCGCTGTTGGTTGTGCGCCGGTTACTACAAGCCATTTAGCAGCATGGTAGAAGCAGATCAAAGGGCCTCTCCTGGAACAAAAGGATGTAAGTTGCCATTCTCTGCCACTAGAGGGCAGCATTAGTCCACCGTAGTACTTATGTTTCTTTCTTTCGCCTTAGTGCTTTAAAAAAAATTTTTTTTTTGCCACCACCGACTACCGCTTTTGTCTAAGGCTGGATACAACAGTGTTTTTCAGTGGAAGCTTATCCTGGTGTCATCCTGCACCCAGAGAGTGTCCGTACATCCTTTTGCCTGGGATTTAAGATTCTTCCCACGTCCTTTACTTTGGGGCCTTGAATAGAACACGGGCCAGTAAAATCTTAGTTACAAAGCAGGAATTGGTCTTTATCCTCTCTACTTGAACTGATGTATACTTTATTACACCGTCTGAAGCTGATGTCTCTTGCGCGCAAGCGTTGGTTTGTGTAACCCTTGACTGTGTGGCTGTATGTAACCCCATGCCGAGCCCGCCTCCACCCGACGTGTCTGTGTTTGTGCTCTGTGACCCCCCACAGGAGGACATGAACCTGAACGAGGAACGCAAAGCCCCCCTGAGAGGGAAAGACCTGAGCACCAAGAGGGAGATGGTGGTTCAGTACATCTCCGCCACCGCCAAATCCGTAAGTGGGGGTCACCGAGCGCGCGGCGGTGGGCCTGTCCAACCGTGGGGAATAATGAGCTAAACCTGATCCGCTTCCTGCTGTTCTGCTAAACCCCAATCTTCCAGTGCTGCCTCTCTTATTTTTATTCTTACGCCTGTCCCTGGTGCTCCTCAAACACCTCCCGTTACGTTGCAGTCTTAGGCGCTCCTGGGCTCATGGGTTCATTAGATCGGCAATCTGAAACATGACACTTTCATTGCTATTTACCAATAAAAGTGTTAAGTCCAACAGGTTTTGGGGGGGGGGTAATCTCAGGATTTGAGGGTGAGGTCTTTCCCAAATACATTTCAACACCCCCAGGAGTCGTGAGAACAGGCAGGAGAAGCATATGTTTGCTTGTTTATTTATTTGCCCAAATTGCAGTCCTCGATAATGATTACCATCATTTCATAGTTTTGTTAATTTATCAATATTAACATTGATAACGAGTTCGTCTGGTGGAACAATTAAATGGGCCCATTTTAAAGGCTTAGCCCTCGTTAAAGCAGGTTACAGAGTGCAGGCCCTGTTAATACAAGGCGCTTTAAAAGCCCTGGAAGGGGGTTTTTGTAACACTTAACGTATCTATTCTATACATATTCAGTCCTAACATTTATTGGCTGAGATGAGACCGAATGTACCAGTGTACTCCTGTCAAATGGGTAGTTACTCCCACACTTGTTTTAAAGTATTTAAGTGGGGGAATGGCTGTGTGCATGAAACTTGGGCATGTGAGCAGAAATGGCTACTCCTCAGTCGCTAACACCATGGCGGCCACTGGTTAACATGCGCTTGATTTAATTGATGCAGTTTAATTGACCGTCCAAGGTTAGGTGTGAGAGGTTGGACCCCCTCTGCTTTGCTTGGTTTTTCCCCATTTGACTAACCTTTTGTGCTTCCCTTTCTTCTGAAGATGAGTGCCGTCATTTGGAATCAATGTTGTGGATATTCTTTGTATGCCTGATTTGTACAGAGTTTTCTCTCCCTTTTCAGGGTTTTGGGCTTGCGTGCACACACACACACACACACACACACACACACCTCTTTTCTCACTTGGATTGTCAAGGTCTTTCTGCTAGCAGGGATGTTGGATTAATCCACCTAGGCCACAAAAGAATCCCTGCAGTAGATCTTTATCTCACAACCAACCAGCTAAGATTTTGGGTTTTTAACTTTTTATATATATATATATATATATATATATATAT